>LR749819.1:0-166814 GCA_902729485.2 Mus minutoides | reverse complement strand
TGTGTGTGTGTGTGTGTGTGTGTGTGTGTGTGTGTGTGTGTGTGTGTGTCTGTGGGGTACCACATGCAGAGATCAAAGGAAAGTGTAACATTGCTTGAAACTAGAATTCTGAATAACTTCCATAATGGTATTTGGAACAGAACCTGGGTCCCCTACAAAAACAGCAAGTGTTCTTAACCACTGAGCCACCTCTTGAGCAATGAGTATTTTTAGTATAAGTTTTAAGTATAGAATTAATACAGAAAAGAATGTCAATCATAAATTAATCTCTTAAAGAATTCTTGCCAAGAGAGTCACCAACATCAAATCAAGAAGCAGGATATTGCCAGAATTATCCCTGCCTGTTCAATCCTCTTTAGGTTTCTAGCCATTCTTCAACTACAGCTGCTTCTCACGCTATCCCTTTGCAAAATTTTGTACAGATGGAGTCATTGGATTTGTTGTCTTTTGAGTTCGGTTCCTTTACTCTGCTCAACATTTATGAGATTTGGTTTCCACAGTTGTGGTTGATTCTGCTTCAGGGCTCTCTGGTTTTCCTGTGTGAAACGCCAGAGTTCACCTTCCACTGCACTGGGGTGCAGTTCTTAGCCAGTGTTAACAGTGTCACTCTGAATTCTTGTATATAGTTTTCAGTGAGTATATACCCATTTTTTTGTGTGTTTGTCTGGGAGCAAAATTGTTGTTGTATTCCTATTCACAGTTGAGTAGCTATTAATAGATAGTTTTTTAAAAAATGTGACTTTCTTCCCACAACGTATATATGTTACAGTTTCTTCCATTAACAGCAACATGAAGGACTGTCTGGTTATTTCTAGTTAGCCTTTCTAGGGTAAGTTTGCTAGTATCATATTGTAGTTTGAAATCATTGACCTGGTAAGTACTTGTTCAGTACATTTTTACATAGCTACTGGTCATTTGGAAACCTATTGTCTGTGGAATAGCCATTCCATGCTTTCCCTCATATTTCTGCAAGTCTATTTATTCTGATTACTTTGTAGAATTTTTTTATGTCCCAGATCTGATTCTTGGTGTGTGTGTGTGTGTGTGTGTGTGTGTGTGTGTGTGTGTGTGTATTGCAAATAAATTTTTGTGCCACTTGCCCCTTTATTCTCTCAATGGCATCTTTTGAAATGGTACTCAATGTGAAAGTAATCCAGTTTATCCATATATCTATTGAGATTAATGATTTTAGAAATATTGCATTTAAGACAGTTTTTTCTCCTCAGATCATGAGATTGCCATCTTGAGAGAATGAAAGCAAAGAGCTATCTCATTTCACATAGTATGCCAGCACCCCTCAGACCTCTGTAAAGTCTTCTCTGATACTCTTTAGGTTTAAGGGACATGATATAAAGTCGTCTCAACTAGCATCCTCATTATGCCTCAGCTTCCTTTCCAGCTGGAAAGCATCCTCTTTGTCGCAACAATTAGCTTTGAGTCATTAATCTCTGTCTTTTCATAGAAGGAGAAATCACACTTCATGACTCAGTTTGTAACTGGTCCAGGCAGGAGCAAGGAGCTTTCTGAGAAGGGCAGCTTAACAATGTTGAGCTAGATTTATCTTCCCATCTGAAGATGCCAAGCGTTCTCTCAATTACCAATCTGGTGACACATACAGCATTATAATTTATGTTGTAGAGAGTCGTGGGGACAAGAAATAGAAATTAACCAGCTTTCCAATAGTTTTGCACTGTCATATGAAACAAGAAGACTTCCACACATGTCATCCCCCATTCAAGGGTTACAATGCCTTCCATAGCTCACTGCAGAACACACAGTTCTGCCATCAAATTGACAGTGATGGCTGACTCTGCTGTTGTGCCACAATGTGAAATATAAAAGCATGATCTTCCTCTAAATTAAATTCTTTGAAACATAAGCTAAGCAGTGCAACAAGGTGGTGGGGAAAAGGTCTCTTGCTGGATGCTCAGATCAACAGAAGAACAGTAGAGAGACTCATGCCCCGTGGAGCACAGCATCGACGTCTCTTCAGGATGGGCGGATTTGTTTGGGCTTTTCTAGACAACCCATTAAGCATCATAGCAAATCCAACAAAACATAACTGAGGATTAGGGATGTGAGGAACACTCAAAACAGCCCCAGAATCATTCCAAAATTAACACAGCAAGCATAAGATATTAAATTAGAGGACCATGGAATACTGTCCCAGACACTGGGGTGGAGAATGGCCTGGGAAGATGTGACAAAATGTGTTTGATCGTTCCCTTGACAGCATGCTCTTTGAAGATAGGAGAAACTGGTAGATAACGAGCAAAGATGATAAGAAATGCTTATTAAAACCTGGTGCTTATGAAGAATTAAAGATTTTTCATATATTATCTAATCCATCTTTCATAGTCCATGAGACATTTCAACAAGTTAATCTGAAAGAGTGTTTTCTATTGCTTTTAATAGGGACAAGAGATGTTGAAGGCAGCAGGAGGATAGGAAAGATACAAGATTGGCATGAGTACCCTGTTGAAGGGACAGCTGCTATCCTGACCACCAGCATCCTAGGAGGGCCAGGAAGGAGGGACAGAGTTGACACTGTGGCTACTTGGAAGAGCTCTGCTGACATAGGGCCTTGCCCTGCTGTTTTCTGCAGAGTCTTCTCATCACACACTCTCCCCTTGTAAACACAGTTTCCTCTTCAGCAAGGGACTCAAGAAGTTTACAGGACAATAAGAATTGGCAGAGCCTCTGAAGCCTACTCCTATAAAGAATTTCCTTGTAACTCAAGGGCCCTTCCTCACAAAGGCCTTCTTTATGCACATAGAAGAGATGTTACCTCGTTGTAGACTCACAACTAGTTACCCTCATGCAGACCAATCGTTTATTTATTCCATGAAATTTATCACCAAATGCAGTTGTCATCCCTGAAGACTTAGTCTCCCTGAACCCTGCATGAGGTATGATCTTTGCCACCGGTTCTTGAAGCCCAAAACAAGGGCAGACACTGTTGGTGGCTAGATAGTTGTGCAAATAATCAGAGACAGAGACAAAAATATGGCTGAAAATTATGACCAACAATTTCAAATATAAATGGGAAACTTTAAATTGACAAAAGTATTGCTATATTACAAGTTCTGAAGACAGGCACTCCTACTGTGAAATCAGAATGCTGCCCTAGTTGTCCAGTAGCAGTGAAAATCATAATTTCTTTTCTCAGTTTCTGAGGGTTGGTACTCAGCGATTTTTAGCTGCCTGCTCTTCTGGGTCTCACATAAGATTATGGTCAGAAGGGACTGCCATCTCTAAAGAATTTACAGTGATTTCAGGATTCAGTTGAGGGTTCACTTGTACTGCTGGCTGCAGAGGATCTCATTTTTCTCAGCGTTGGCCTCCCTAAGGCACTGTGGTGAACACAGCTTCCTCTGAAACAAGTGATCCAATAGGTTCACAGGACAATAAGAACTGTCAGAGCCTCTGAAGCCTACTAGTATAAATATCATAGTATCATTTATGCAGTCTGCTGGAAGAGACTCTCTCCTCGGAATGTCAAAGACTATACCTATGATGTCTTATCACTGTGGCTGCCTAACCTGAACAGAAATGGCACTAACAGACATGCTGATGTGGACAGGGAAAAGGTCATGGGGCCTTAAAAACTGCACACAACTTAGGAATACTGAGAGTAGAAGAATAGACTTTCCCAGGGAAGAGCATACAAATTACTTATCCAATACCAATTGGTCAGCTCTGAAAACATACAAGCAACAGAAGAATAAACAGGATATACTGTATGATATGTGTGTGTGTATGTGTGTGTGTATTTATAGTATATACAGTCTGTGACATATATATATATATATATATATATATATATATATATATATATATATATATATATATATGCAATCAATGAAAAATAGGCCGAGAATTTAAAAGAGAGCAAGGAGGGGTATACAGGAAGTTTTGAAGGAAGTAAAAAAGGAGGGAAACAATTAATTAAAAATCAAAAAGTGTATAATAGCCATAACATGCCCTAAGACAATGTCTCACAACTATCTTCCCCCTTTTCTAGCTTGTACATTATTTCAGTCCCTTTTTCTACCATTTTCCCTGAATCTTGGAGGGAATTATATAGCTATCTCATCGATGGACGAACATTCAACAATCACTTTTTTGTTTTTTATCACTTTGATCAGTTATAAATCTCTGCCACTAGTGCTTCCCATGGCTAAAAGAAGCATCTTTGACCAAACACTGACAGCAAAACTAATCTAATTTATGGACATAATATAATTGTTTAGAGACAATATGATAGGCACATGACTATTTGCTAAAACAACAGCAGAAACTTCCTTACTAGGATCTATGACTTTCATAGCTATGGTCATTTGATCAGTTTTATATTCCAGATGTGAATGGCATCCTGTGGAAAGGATCTCAAATCCAATTTAAAAACCATCCAGTTGATTACTCTCCTAGCAGTCTTTCCACTATTGCAACAGTGAACCTATCTTGCCATGTGCTTACTGCTATCTCTCATGACCCCACCCTTTGGACAACCTTTAGTCACTGTTGTGGAAGTGTGGTTCATCCACTATCAAAATCAGTGTGAACATTCTTTTAAAAGCTACACTAGAATTCCCATATGATCTACGTCACATCTGGACATACCCAAAGGACTTTATAACCTCCTACAGAGACATATGTATATCCATGTTCACTGCAACTGGATTCAAAAGAGCCAGAAATAAATGTTCATCAGCTGCTGATAGGATAATGAAGATGCGGTAGACATACATAATGAGAATGTATTCACTTGTAAGAAAAATAATGCAGGTAAATGAATAAATCTGTCTTTATTACTATGGCCCTGTAAAACAAATTGAAGTCACTTACAGTGATACCTCCAGCATATTTCTTTTTTTTTTTTCTTAAGATTGCTTTAGATATTTTGGTGGTTTGAATAAGGATGTCCCCCATAGGTCCATATGTTTGAATGGTTAGTTACCAGAGAGTGGTACTATTTGAAGGGATTAGAAGGATTAGGAGGTGTGATCACCTTTGAGGAGGTAAGCCACTGGGAGTAGGCTAGCAGGTTTCCAAAGCCCATCCTAGACCTAGGCTCTTTCTCTCTCTTCCTACTAATTGGGATGTAACTCTCAACTAGTGCTCCAATGCCTACCCACCTGCCCGCCTGCCTGCCTGCCTCTCTACCTGCCCACCCACCCACCCACCTGCCTGCCTGACACCCACCATGTTCCTTGCCATGATGATTATGCTCTAAATTTCTGAAACTGTAGGAAGGCCACGATTAAATGCTTTCTCTTCTAAGAGTTGTCTTGAAAATATGTTTCCCAATAATCTTAGGAAACCCCTGTGAAAGGTCATTTGACCCCCATAGGGGTCATAACCCACAGGTTAAGAATCACCGCTTTAGAGTCTCTTAGTATGGAATTACATCATCCACAAATGGAAATACTGTGACTTCTTCCTTTCCTGCTTGTATCTTTTTAAATTTCCTTCTCTTATCTTACTGCTCTAGCTAAGACTTCAACCACTATATTTAATAGGTGTGAAGAGATTGAACGCTCTTCTTCTTGCTCTTGCTGCTTCTGGATTTGCTGGTTCTTACCCACTGCTCTAAGGTACATCCTCAAGTTGTTTATCTCAGATCTCTGATTGTTGTAGGTATTTATAGCTATCTATCCCATAGGTTTTTCTTATGTTGCTTTTTCCATTTCCATTCAATACTAATAATTTTTAGCCCCTTCTTGATCTAAGATTTTAAAAGATTTATAATCATTATATAAGTTGAACTCTTGAAACATGTTCACTGAAATATTTTGATTTGCACTGATGCTTTACATCATTTATTTATAAAAAATATTCACACTCAAGTGAAACATGGAAAAGCTACCAATTCCTGATTCCTGTACTGTTTCTCCTCTTGCAGTCATATGCTTAGGGACTGCTTTACATTGTAGTGTTGAAATTAATGTGTGATCTTGGAATTGAACAAAAAATGGCTTAACAGGGATGTGTTTCAGTGTGGTTGACAACAGGTCGATTGTATCGGCTTGTTTTATGTGGAGTTTCACAAGGTAGAACCATCAGAGAGGAGGAAACCTCGACTGAGAAATTCCCTCCATAGTATTTGGCAGTTGGCAAGCCTGTAGGGCATTTTCCTAATTAGTGATTCATACGGAAGGGCACAACACACTGTTGGTGATGCTACCAGTGGCGTGGAGGTCCTGGGTTCTATAATAAAGCAGAATGGACAAGCATAACTAAGCTAGTTAGTAGCTCTCCTTCCTGGTCTCTGAAACAGCTTCCTGCCTCCGGGTTCCTGCCCTGCTTGAGTTCCTGCCCCTAGCCTACTTCAGGGATGAACAGTGATACGGAAACATAAGCCATATTAACCTTTTGCTCCCCAAGTTGCTTTTGTGGTTTTCCATCACAGCAATAGTAATCTTAACTATGGCAGATATCTTTTGAGCCCATGGGGGAAAATTGAACATTCAGGACTGCTAATAATAGGAAGAACAGAAAAAAAAAATGTGGTTTTTTGAATGAAATGTTTCCCTTTCAGTGGATTGTTAAGCACATTCTTCATGAATGCGGCCTCCGAGTTAATTATCCTTTCACATAATTATTGTAGGGTGTGGCACACAAGTTGGCATTTTTTCAAAGACGTCAACCACTCTGGTAGAGCAGACCTGTTCTGAAGCCCGGAGCATCTTCTCACACCAGATGCTGGAAGGGGCGATTGCAAATCGGAAGTTTGACGACCTTCTGATAGTGTCTGATTGTAGAGTGCTGCCCTATCAGCCTGAAACCACGAAGTTTCTTCACCCTCCAAGAGAGGGCACCCCCTGGCTATCAGCTTTTGTAGCCGTTTGCTTTACCCACTGTGGATTTGCAGGCAGTAGGCGCTGAACCCGTCAGTATATAGGCATCACCGTATTTAGGGCTTCTCCCTGCTGGAGCTCTGTGAGTGACAGGCAGCCCTGGAATTAGAAAGTGGCAGTCCCTTCTTGATTTTTAAATTACTCCATTCATCATTCAAACATGTGTTGTTTTAATCTACACGAAATTAGACTCTGTGTGTGTGTGTGTGTGTGTGTGTGTGTGTGTGTGTGTGTGTGTGTGTGTGTGTTTCTATTTTTATTCCTTTGTGGTCAGATAGGATATAAGAAATTATTTCAATTTCCTTTTTGATTGTTGAGACTTGCTTTCTGTCCGGTTATCTGATTTCTTTTAGAGAAAGTGCTGAGAAGTGTGCGTGTTCTGCCGCCTATGGATGTAATGTGTAGTTGTAAGAGCCAGTTGATATATGATGCCACTTAAGGGCAGTGTTTCTCTAACTTTTTTGTCGTGATGATCTATCTATTGGTGAGAATCAGAAATTAAAGTATTTGCTGTGTTTGACTAATCTGACATTATATCTAGAAGCATTTTTTTAATTATCAAATTGGATGATGGGTAAGTATACATTTATAATTATACTGTCTTCCTGATGGTTTCTCCCTTAGTCAATATGAAGTGAACTTCTTTATTTCTTCCAAAGAGTTTTTGTTTAAGATCTATTTATCAGATATTATAGTGAAGTACACTCATTTTCTAATTCCATTTGCTTGAAATACATTTTTTTCTCTCACCATAAGGTATTCTCTTTGATGATGGGACATGTTTCTCAAAGGTAACAAATAGATGGATCTTGGTTTTTTTTGTTTGTTTGGTTTTTGTTTTGTTTTGTTTTGTTTTGTTTTATCTAATTCGCTTGTCTTTTTTGGAGAATTAAAACCACTAATATCCAGAGTTATTATTTTGTCTTTTTGTTGATATTATAGTGTCTGGTGTTTTCTCTAATCCTTGCTTGTTTAACTTCCCTTCTAGAACCTCTTGGGTTTCATTGGCCTCTGTAGGCTTTTGAATTTATTTATTATTATTTTCAACCTAAAGAATTCTTTCCAGTAGTCACTATAATGCAGACTTCATGGTCATAAATTACTTAAGTCAGCTTTTATTGTGCAAAATTTTTCTGTTTTCCTTCAATCATGGTAGACAGTTTTGCTGCACAAAATAGTCTGGGTTTGTAGTCTTAAAACCGAAAATATGTTGTTCCAAGCTCTTCTAGCTTTTAAAGTTTCTGTAGAGAAATCAGTTGTTACTGTCATGGGTCTGCCTTGATTTATGACGTTGTGTTTCTTTTGTGCAGCTTTCAGTACAGTCCTTTGTTGCCTTTTTTTTTTTTTAATATTTAGTGTTTTAATTATACAGTGATAATGGATTTTCTTTTCTGGTCCTATCTATTTGGTGTTCTAGTCAATGCTCTTAATTTATAGATTGTGTCTTTTCAAGATCCCTCAAGCATCTTCCATGTTCTATCCATAAAGTTTTATTAATTTATCTATGTCATAGGATGAATGCTCCAGTTCCTCTAATGCATCTTCCAACCCCGATTGTCTGTCCTTTCTGTGATCCGTTCTATTGTCCTTTCTGTGATCCGTTCTATTGGGGAGGGTTTTCACTGAGTTTTCTGCTCAATTCATTGATGTTTTCAATTCCAGACCTCAGCAGTTGGCTTTTCTTCTCTCTCTCTCTCTCTCTCTCTCTCTCTCTCTCTCTCTCTCTCTCCTTCCCTCCCTCCCTCCCTCTCTCTTTCTCTTTCTCTTTCTTCTTTCCTCCCTCTCCCTCTCCTTCTCTCTGTCTCTCTCTTTATCCTTCCCTCCCTCTCCCCCTCTCTCTTTTGAATTTAATTTTTAATTTTTAATTTAATTTGTTTTACTTATTCACTTTGCATCTTGCTCACTGCCCCCTCCTGGTCACTCCCTTCCACAATCCTTCCACCCATCCCCCTTCCCCTTCTCCTCTGAGTGGGTGGGGGCCCCCTGGGTATTCTCCCCACCCTGGCACTTCATGTCTCTGTGAGGCTAGGTACATCCTCTCCCACTGAGGCCATACAAAGTAGCACAGTTAGAAGAACACATTCCGTGAACAGGCAACAGCTTTTGGGACAGCCCCTGCTCCATTTGTTTGGGAACCACATGAAGACCAAGCTGCGTACCTGATACACATGTGCAACAAGGCCTAGGTCCAGCTCATGTATGTTTGATGGTTGGTGGTTCAGTCTCTGAAAGCACCCAAGGTTCCAGGTTAGTTGACTCTGTTGGCCTTCCTGTGGAGTTCCTATCCTGGTTGGAGCTGGCAATCGTCTTCCTGTTCTTCTATAAGAGTCCCCAAGCTCCATCCCTGTGGGTGTCTGTATCTGTCTGAGTCTGCTGCTAGGTGAAGCCTCTCAGAGAACAGCCACCATTTGTGTCTTTAATTCCATTTTCATACCATGCATTGACTTCTTTTTCTTTCTTTCTTTCTTTCTTTCTTTCTTTCTTTCTTTCTTTCTTTCTTTTATTTATTTTTTAACAATTTTTTTATTAGATATTTTCTTCATTGGACTTTTGGGGTATGCATTGACTTCTTTATTTCAATAAGCTCTTTGGGATTTTGTTTTCTCTCTGATTCCTCTTAATATCTTCATGATTCGTTGGAACATTTTGTTTGGAATTTCATCCAAGACAGTCTCATTTTTCACTGTTAATATGAGACTGGTAATTTGGGGATGATATGTGTTCTCTTGGCTTTTCATAGTACTTGTGCTTTTGCATTGAGATGTGCATATCTAGAGTTACACCATCAGTTAACTTCCTTTTCATTTGTCATCTTTTCCAGTGGAAGTGTTTGCCGTGTGCAGGAGGGACTAGGCTTGGCACAACCTTCCCTTTCTTCTATTAGACTGCTCACCAGGGAGCCAGGCTCCAGTTCTAGCATTCCTCCTAAGAGTAAATACTATCTGAAACAACAGTCACTATCAGGAGGTAGGCTATGAAAATAGAGTAAAACGCATCACTCCTGAAGTACCAACCATGTTAGAGAATAAATGAGCACTGACAGTATGGTGCATGCTAATGTATTCATTATTGAAGGTATGAATATAAAGAAAGAGAACCAAAGCCATGATAAAGTAGTATTGCTTTTGTAGAATATGGAGATGGTGAACTGTAGAGACAAAAGGAATGGTAAAGATGGGGCAGGTATGCTCTGTTTTCAGTTCATCTTTAAGCACTAACAACATGCCCTCCCCCCCCCCCCAATTCCTATTGTGGTTGATACTGTTTGCACCTGAAAAGCCAGGCTAAGACTAGCTGGCCTATGAGCTCCCTGGGATTCTTCAGTCTCTTATCTCACTGTAGGGGTGCTAGGATCATAGACATATACTTTTGAGCCCAATTTCACATGGTGTACTGGCTAGGTTTGTGTCAACTTGACACAGCTGGAATTATCACAGAAAAAGGAGTTTCAGTTGGGGAAATGCCTCCATGAGATCTAGCTGTGAGGCATTTTCTCAATTAGTGATCAAGGGCCCCTTGTGGGTGGGACCATATCTGGGCTGGCAGTCTTGGGTTCTATAAGAGAGCAGGCTGAGCAAGCCAAGGGAAGCAAGCCAGTAAAGAACATCCCTCCATGGCTTCTGCATCAGCTCCTGCTTGAGTTCCAGTCCTGACTTCCTTTGGTGATGAACAGCAGTATGGAAGTGTAAGCTGAATAAACCCTTTCCTCCCCAATTTGCTTCTTGGTCATGATGTTTGTGCAGGAATAGAAACCCTGACTAAGACACATGGGTTCTGGGGATTTGAAGTCAGGTCTCCACACTCATGTGACAAATGCTTTGCCCACTGAACTTTCTAGCACATTTAATTTGTTATTGTTATGGCTTCTTTAGGGCTTTCTTTATGTTAGACCATGCCATCTCTATATGAGGATTTTTCTCCTCTATTTCTAATGTGTTTTGTGCTTTTTTCTTTTTAACAAAGAAGCAAAGATTGCATTATACCATGACCCTAATAAAAAGCTAAGCTTTCCCACCCTGTCATCCTTTCCTTTCCCGTAGAGGAAGCGTCTGTTCCTGTTCCCCTTAATAAATGTACCCCGTGAGACCTGTTGCACAATGTGTGTTTTGTCAGATTCTTCCAGAGCTGCTTGTGAAGATTCCTGAATGTCACAATGTCACAGCATTTAATATCACAACACCTGCAATCATTCCTGCATTGGCCAGGAAGGGCAGGATTTGAATTGCCCTTTTGTTAGGCTGGACAGCTGTTGAGTCCACAGCCAGGATTGGTAGGGGCTCCTCTCCGTTTATCACCCCTAATTTAGGTAATTAAAACACCAGTGTAGACTCCTGACCAGATGGCAGGTAGATGATGATACACTTGAGTATCTGGAATTAAAGGTAGTTGGGAGCTGCCTTTTGGATGTGCTGAGGCCCAAACTTGAGTCCTCTGATACTCTAGGTACAAGCGCTGTATGTCAACTGAAATTATAAGGAAGAAAGTGACAGAGTACAATAGAGTGTCCTAAACACTGAAAAACGGAGTCATCTCTCCAGTCCTGAAACGTATTCTTCAAGGAGCATCTACCAGAGCACAGTTTTACTAATATTGTTTGGAAAATATTAAACAGTGACAAACAATTTACATAGAAAAGGCTGAGGTTTGTAACTGACATGGCATCACACAGCTAGTGCGTACCACCACGGAACTTCAGACTCGGGTCTGTTGCCAAAATCTGTGCTTTCTACTGTTCTATATAGGCCTCCAGAGATACACTTTTTGACCTGCCTGAAATATAAAGGTGTACTAGCAAAAACAAAACCATTTAACAAACCAACAATCTCAAACAAACAAAAGAAGAAGAGGAGGAGAAGGAGAAGGAAAAAAGAGGAAGAGGGGGAAGAGGAGGATGGATTTGCCAGGTGCAAAGAACATTGCTATTCTTCAAACTCTAAAAGGCAGTCCAAATATCTAGAAATGGGCTCAGCCTGGACTAAAGGAGAATTTCTGGCAGTGAGATAAAAGTCAGCATTCCTCAGGAACTTGTGCAGTCAAGCCAGTTCCCCTCTACAGAAAGGACTCATTTCCCTAATCACTAGCAGAAAGGACAAATGGTTATCTCTGGTGCCTATTAGCTACCAAAGGTTGTGCTGCCCTCTAGGCTCCCTCAGTATCACAAAGTACCTGGCACAAATTCAGAGTCCATGCCCATCCTAACCCTTCTCACCTCCTGCTCTATCCTGAACTTCTCCAGCTCCTCAGTTTCTCCCCCCCCCCCAAGCTACTCATTCTCCTTATAATCCTACTATCTCTCTCTCCCTCTCTGTCTCTCTGGGCCTGTCCCTATCTGTCTCTGTCTCTGTCTCTCTCTCTCTGCTCTCTTCCTGTTTCTCTCACTGTGTTTTCTTTATTCTCTATCCCTTGCTATTCTCCCTCCCTGACCATGTCCAGCCTGCTGGCCTGTTCTGTTTATGTCTTTCTCTCGCTCTGGTCTGGATTCTGTCTATTTTCCCTTTTTCTCTCTTATATCTGAAATAAAAACATTCCCTTTAACCATACCATAGAGTGATAATGCTGTCAGTTTATACATCTGGTGTGGAACAGCATGGAGGGTCACAAATAGATCCTTTTTTAAGGGTTCCACCTCTCCTGACTGAACCAAGCTGGAGGTCATGCTGTCAATTTACTCAAAATTCACAGGCTACTCTTCATGTTCCCAAACAACCCGTCCTCTGTATTTTGTGAGTGTGGTATCTCCTGACTAAATATCATGCTCATGTCAAATAGAGACATAACTTGAGAACAATCCCAAAGGCTGTGTCAGTATATTTACCCAATCAATTTATTAAATATTTGTGCATCTACTATGTATCAGGTATTGTTTGGGGTATATGAAATATGTAAAGTGAGCAAACAGGCCAAAATCCTTTCCTTTGGAGGGGGTTGTTTAATAAAAGAGAAGTGATAATTTGTTAACACACAAGGACTTTTGGTTTACAAGGTGCCATAGGAATGGATAGATTAATGTGAACCATCACACATGTGGAGTGGAAGATGTAGGATCAGAAGATCATGGAAGTCCTCTTTGATAGTATGCTTGAGTACAAAGGCCATAGAAACTATATGGGATGTAAGTTTTGTGAGGGAAAAGGGCTTGCCTCCAAACCTGGAGGCACCAATCCCCTATACTCACATGGTAAAAAGGAAGAAATGACTCCTGCAAATGGTCTTCCCACCACCACAGTCATACTGTGGCACACATGAACTCTGCACAAATGCGTGCACATGAGCACACACACAAAATGTGAAAATAAATAAATGGAGAAACTTTTAAAATAAGTCAATATTTAAATGCAGAAAAGTTGAAGAAGATTAAAAAAAAATAAGCCATGGATTTGTGGACGAAGGCATTTTCTTGAAGTGCAAGTCCACTCTTATGTCCTCTTGGTAGTTGTTCTTATCACGTCCAAGATTAAGCAAGTAGTTTGGAGTTTGGAGGTGGGACAATATAATCTTCTCATTGCAAACCCAATTAGAGGACAACTTGATGGCCTTCCTGCAGGAGGACACCTCTTTGCATCTGAATTCTTACACAAAAACATATATGTAGATAGACTCTCTGCCATGATTTTCAGAGTCCAGCAAGAAGAAAATGAACATTCCTGTGCTCATGAGCACACAAGGATCACCAATATAAGTAAGTGATTGGTGGTGGTTTAATAGCAAGAGAGGAAGCCAAAGTAGAGATAGTAAAAGATAATACAATAAGGACCAAATTGAGCGCTTTCTGCCAGCACCCACGCAACCCTGCCAGCCCCACTCCTGCCTGCCCCTCTCATTGGCAGCTCTGTAGCCAAAAGTTTAAGTTTTTTTATTGTTTTATTTTTATTTTTTTTTTGGGGGGGGGAGCATATTGGGTATCTCTTTCAGACTTCTCAGTTCAGTTCCATGTGATGTAGTTAAGAGAGATAGTTGCTCTGGAAACAAACCAGAGTGACTTCGTAGATTGCCATTTGATTGTGAATGGCTTGGGAGACTTAATTTCAGATTGTGGTGAGAATTCGAGAACACAAAAGAGAAGACGCATTATTTTCATTCCTGATGGTTGGTCAGACCATTTCCTCAAGGCCAGTGTGCCAAGGCCCACAGGCTTAGAGAATTGCTCTAAGTTCATGTTGAAACCTAGGCTATTCCCCATCTCTAAACCCCACAGACATAACAAATGAGACTGTCAAAAACACTATTGAAAAGCCTCAATTGCACACACAGCTCAGCACAATTCAAAGACCCTCCTTACTCAGCATCCTGCCCAGCCATCTTAGGGACAGGATGACAAGCGGTCAGGGGACATCTGAACTGCAGCAGCTGAGGGTTAGAGGCATGATCTCTGTAGTCATTAAGACCTGAATTTTGATAATAACTTCAGCTAAATCTATGCCCCTGGCTCTGCTGAATTCCAACTAGGGGATCAATACACTATTTGATTGGACATTTATTAGAGAAAAAAAAAAGCATTCTGCTTTTGAGATGGCTAGAGTCTTATCAACACACTTTGTATTTGTTTTTTCCTTTAAAATAGTATAACCCCTGTGACTGAACGATGTCCTCTCCAAGGCTGCTGCCCATGCATAGTTTGCATGGATGAATAAGAGCAGTGCCAAAAGCAGGCCTCTATTATGGATACATGCTAGGTTTCAGCCTTTATTGCCCAGAGGTCTCCAACCATCCAAGTTGGTGCTACTTCCTTGGGAATATAACTCAAAGGCACCTTCATTTCAACTCTCCCATTGGCTTGGCTTATACTTCTTCAAAATTGGATTTTGGCCATTCACTCCCCAACACAAGTCAGGAAGCTACACCAGTAACCTGGAATTCCATCAGGCATGGGACCAGCTTCTGAATGGGCCTGAAATACACCAACTGTGATGGCCAAATGCTTTAATTTGGGGGACATGAGCTGAATGTAAAAGCTTCACTGTTGTGTTCAGGGATGGGAGGGAGAGAGTCTATCCTCCCATGGCAATTTCTGATTAATCAGACCAGCTTACAGTCTGTGGGTTTGGCTCTGTAAATAGAAAGCAGATGCCACTGTGGGTGCTGCCAGGAGAAGAAAAACAGCAGAAAGGACTTGGAGCTGTTGCAATCTCAATGAAAAGAAATTGGAGAAATAATATACAAGGCCTCAGACACTTTACTATAATTAGGAGGGAGCAGATACATCCATAACACCTTACTCAGAGGAGAGCTGTCTGGAAGATGTTTCAGGCAAATATCTCCAATCTCCTTGTTAAAAACAAACAGCAACCAAAAGATATGGAGACATAAGTTATCAACTACCTGTCCAGTCACCAGTTCCTGTACTTTTATATGCAGCATTTTTTTTTTTTTTACAAAGTGTATGCTTGTTCTCTCAAAACCCATAAAATCTATATTTAGTAGGTCTTGTCTGTGCCAGTTACTTTACAACCATTATCTGCTTGGTTCCTATAAAAGCTCTGTCAGAGAATTGGCTTCTGGTTTGTTATTGATGTTTTCCTATATGTCTTCTTCTAGATGAGGGAATAGAAGGCAAAGGGGGCAAAGCCCCTTCAGGTAGCTCCAATATTCAGCAAGGAAAGACAATGAGTGGAACCACATCAGACAGAAATAACTTGTGTACCTGACTTCTGTTTGGAACTCTGTGTCTGAAGCCTTTGTCTACCCAGTCTGTCCTCCTTACCATTACAGTGGAGGGAACAGAGGTACAAACAGCCCAAAGCAATATAATGAGTGAGAGACAAAATGTACATGGCCAGAATAAACTCAACAGGGGATGCTGACTTTCCAACTCCCTGACAACCAAGAAGTCTCAAACCTCTGTAGTTAATGTGCAAGGCAGGCCATGTGCAATAAATGCCAGCTGCCTCAATTTCTTTGCACCTTAAAACAGCCAGAGAAAACAAAATACACTCAAGCAAACCATCCATGTAGACCACCATCTGATCCTCGAATCCAACAGGGCAATAGAAGCTGCCTCATCCACAGCTTTCCCCTTCCTGGTGTGCCATTGTGTCTCTGTCCAACAAAAGAAATGAACCTTCTTGCTGTGGCGGCCCCTGAATGGGCTTCGTGTGGAAGATCTCCATTCAGCTGTGTAGGAATAATAACAATACCAGCCCCACAGGCTTGTCACAGCATCAGCACGGTAATGTAAAGTCCTTAAAGTACAACTTTATCAGGATTTCACAGTTACTCTTCTGAGCCAGTTTCACAGTGGAAAGGCAGATTCTAATAAATGATTTGCAAATGGGAAATTTTGAAAGCTACTCTGGTGTAGGGGTTTTGGGTGAACATTTAGTTGTGGCTCTTCAGTAACACCCAGAGCAATGTTGTTATTATCGTTCTATAAATGAGAAGTCAGAGACTCAGCAAAGCTGAAATCAGAGAAGGAAGATAGGTGCCAGGCTCACGCAATTTCCACTTCTCAAGTTCCCCCTCCAGCAGGAGTTTTAAATAGGTTTTCTTGCAGATATCTTCTCCTTGGGAGGTTTGTGCATTCCCTGCTTTGTCTGAGTGGATAAGCCACACAACTTCTTGATTTGTATATTCACCAACTGCACTTACATCGTGAAATAATATAATGAATGGAACTTTCTGAAGTGGGTGCCAAGAGTTGAAATTAAATAGGTTTATAGGGTGAGAACAAGACCCAGAGCAGAACAGAGAGAGGAGAATCAAAAATTTACCCTGGTGAAATCTGTTTTTCTCTTGTGAATGGTCCAAATATGTCTTGTGACTGTAAATTGATTGCCTTTTAATTGACAGGTGATGTTGATTACTAATATGAAATAGAACCCACATCAGGAGCCATTGGAAATAGACATTTATATGACATAAAAGGATGAGGCTATAGTTGTACACAAATTGTAGAACACTTCCTGGTGTGTGGCGGTAATATAAGAAACTCTCATCTTATTTTAGACACAGACTTCAGTGTTTATGGGTAAATTTGAAAGTATAAAATTACTTTAAAATGTATTAAAAACAAACAAACAAACAAAAACAAATGGAAAGATGTTTTAAAGCATCACAAAAATCTTGATTATTGTTGAATCCAGGTGTTAACAGTATGGGACTGTATCTCCTTTAGTTTGGTCTTGCAGTCTTTTTATTCCTGATGATGTTCCTGATGGCCATCAGGATTCATAGTCTGTCTTTGATGGGGTTTTCTTTTATAATTGTGAATAACCTAATGTCCCAGTGGTCAAATATGGTGGTGATCCCTCCTGGAAAACTTGTTTTCCTCACAGATGTTACTGTGTCTCTTGTCTTCAGCATCCCGTGTCTTCCTACAAAGATGGCCATTGTCTATGAGAGGTCAAAGGGTGATTGAATTTGGGTTCAAGTGTGTAAGCTTGGAGAGTGTGGGGCCATTAACAAAATTTATGAAACAGCAAAAGCAGTACATCATCTATGGATTAGTAAGAAGGCAGTCATATGCCACGAAGAAAAAAGAAGTTAAGCTGTCTGAAATAGGGCTGTCTAGTCCAACCAGTAGAGATCCAAAGAGAAAGAAAAGGGAACAGACAGAGGCCTAGAGCGTCTCAGGTCGGTAAGGCAAAGTGTCACAAGTTCACAGACTCCCACTCACTAACAGGTGACCACACTGACATGTATACAGTCTGTGTGGAGCACGTGGATCAGTGGGGTAAGTCAAGCAGGTTGTATTCAACCAACACAGACAGCACTCTTACAGGAGGGTACAGTAGAGGGCAGATACCTTAACTGGCCACCTTGAAGGACCAGAAGGGTGGAACTACAGAATCAAAGTGACTGAGCCTGGCTTCTGGAATAAGTAAATCTGCATTGTATTCAAATTGGGGGCTGAAGCGATATGTAATTGTATGGCTTCTCCTGGGCAGTCTATTGTACACATTTTTAAAAAATCTTCTGGTTTATTTGACACTATACATATAATATTTTCTTATTGTATCATGGCACCCAGTAGACCATGAGTGTCATAGTCATCATTTGATACACTTCCTCACGCAGGTAGCTACTATGACACCACATTAACATTATGAATCTTCTACTCTAAAAATTATAATGTATGAATTTTATATTATAAGATATATGGGTGCTGGGTGCTGGGGTGCTCTTTAGTACATGTCCCTTCTGGGAAGACAGATTTCCCTTGCTTCCCTCTCTTTTTACCAAGGTCCCCAAACAGAACTTGGCTAAAAGGATGACTTGTATGAAATCATAGGCCTTTTCTTTTTTTTTTTTTTCTCTCTTTATTAGATATTTTCTTCATTTACATTTCACATGTTATCCAGAAATTTTCCCTTACCCTCCCGCGTCCCCGCCCTGCTCCCCTACCCACCCCCTCCCACATAATGGCCCTGGCATTCCCCTGTTCTGGGGCATATAGAGTCTGTATGACCAAGGGGCCTCTCCTCCCAATGATGGCCAANTTCAGCTTCACACATGATCTCTGTAACTCCTTCAGTGTGCGCTTTGTTCTTGATTCTAGGAAGGGGCACTGAGACCACATTTTGAATTTCATTCTTCTTGAGATTCATGTGTTTAGTAAGCTGTATCCTGGGTAGTCTAGGCTTCTGGGCTAGTATCCACATATCAGTGAGTACATGTTATGTGAGTTCTTTTGTGATTGGGTTACCTCGCTCAGGATGACATCCTCCAGATCCATCCATTTGCATAGGCCTTTTCTACAAGTGGTTCACAATCATCCTAAAATCCACATAGGAATAAAGACTACTTGTTTTCATATAAAATAAGTTTGACGGTATCCATCATTTCTATAAGGTGGCTGAAGCCCTTTTTGTGGTGGCATTACAGTCAATTACCTTCCACAGATGCTATTAAAAATAGCAGGGCCAATACACTCAAGACTCATACACTCAGATAGATCTCCATCTCAGTGGTTGAATAAGGTAGTGGACAAAGACCTTCATGATATCTTGTTGTTCAAAGAAAGAAAATTGCACAAATAGTATGGGCAGAAAGTTTCCTTTGAATAGAAAGACAAAATCATGTACTTATTTTATGTGTGTGAATGCTCAGATAAAAGAATACAATATATCCCCCTCTGTGTGTGTGTGTGTGGGGGGTGCATGTATATGTGTAGATGTACTGGAATTAGCAAGTGAGTGTACATCTTTGTGCATATGCATGTGAAGGCCAGAGGACAATCTCAGACATCATTTTTATCCACCTTGTTTTTTGAGTCAAGGTCTCTCACTGGCCTGGAGTTCTATAAATAAACTAGATTGGGCAGCTATCAAACCCTACGGATCTGCCTATCAGTATTTCTTAACAATGTAATTATAAATCCCATGCCCAAATCTCAAAATATGGATTCTAGGGAAAATATGGATTCCAGTTCCTATGTTCACAAGGCAAACACAAAAGACATGGAAGAAAATCTTACAGACATCCAGAAATTAAAATTAAGCCTTTTCCAAATATAAATTAGCTCATTTCACAGGAGAATTTTAGAAAATACCCTTTAACTTAAAAAAGAATTGCCATTGCATGTGAGAAGAAAATACAATGATAAATGATCATAAAAGAGCACCAGGAAAATATGATGCATGGAGGGACTAAACCTTTCTCACTTCCATATTGCATATTGTGCCTTAAAATATTGTTTAAAGTAATTAATAGAATGGCATTTTCAATATGGAACTAAGTCTGTTTTCTCTTGTGGCAAAACAAAAACTAAAGAAAATAGTATATGAAGCTGGCACTTCATAGAGCTTACTGAGTTTAGAGTTTTATAGTCTGACAGCTCCAAATCAGATGTTCTCATTAATTTGGATTCAGGGTAGACTCTGATTGGCTGTCTTACAACATGGGTAGAGTTGCAAGAAGGGAAATGACTGTAGAGAAAGCCGAGTGCATGCAGTGGCCCTGCTCTAACAGCCTGCTTTCCCACAAGCTAATTCACTCCATAGAACTACAGTAAAGATTTAATTTTATGTGTTTGAGTGTTCTATATACATGCATATTTTTATACAATGTATACAATGCCCACGAAGACCAGGAGTAGGCATCAGACTCCCTAGACCTGGAGTTACAAAAGGCTGTGAGCAGTATAATATAGGTGCTGGGAAGACCTGGGTCACCTTGAAGAGCAGACTGTACTAAAATAACTTCTTCTTGAAGGCAGAAACACTAATGACTTCACTCCCTTTTATTAACCCACTTGCTTTTCTAACAATATTTATTTTATTTATTAAGTCAAGATACATTGTTTTATGTATCATTGTGGCACTTTTGAGCAAATTGTTTTCTTAGTAGATTCCCCATCCTCTTCTCCCCCACTCTCCTCCTATCCTTAGTCTCCCCTTGTACCTTACTAGTCTTGTTTCATCTCTATGTCCTCACGTCATCTCTATATTCACATCATGTCCTATGTGTCCTTGGACACCTCCTTCTTCCTCATCAGCCTTTTTTTACTTTGTTGGTCTCCTTTCTAGTTTTTCAGGCTTTACCCATATTTACACACAGACACACACAGACACAGACACACACACACACAGACACACACACACACACACACACACTTTACAGTTCAGAATCTGCATGAGAGGGAATATGGTGATTTTTTTTTTTCTGAGTTTGTAGACTTTCATCTTAAAGCTTCCCCACTTGAGGACCTGCACACTGGGCATCAGTCTTTGGGCATGCTTGCAACTCTGTGTGGAGGAAACACATCTAATCCACAGCTTATGCAGAAAGAACAGAGAAAGCATTGTAGCATAAGCAACTGATGTTAATTTGAAGCAAAAATTGATTGAATAGCTATTATTAGTTTTAAAGACAACTTAATGTTCACAACATAAAAAGAATCACTACTATTAACTGAACCAAGTGGGAAGTTCAGTCTTTTTTGGTAAAACACAAGAGAAAGTGAGACGTGGGAAGAAGGAAGGAAGACAGAAGTATGGATTTATTCAATTCCCTGTACTTTTAAAGAAATTTAAAAGGTTTCCAGGTTTAAATATAATCATCAACTAGTGAAAATTTAATTTCTAAAAATTAAAAAGCACTATTTGCCATTGTAATAAAAAAAAACAAGATAATAAGCTAGGAAAGATTAGGGAAATGCTTAAAAGTATAAAATAAAATAACAAAATGAGAATGAAATCAATTAATTATTAAAATGAATACTAATTAAGAAACTTTAAGTATTAGAAATGAAAATTACATCTTAGCTAAGTAAACCACAATTATATGTGATTATTTTTCAGAAACTCAAAATTAGGAAAAGTTAAAAAACAATATGGTGGAAGGAAAGAGAAATAAAAAGCAAGCAAACAGCAATGAGGTTGAAGAAGATACACTAAAGACTGAATGGAATAGGAACTGCACTGACAGCCTTACCATTGATAAAGCTGAAATAAAGAGACATAACCAATGGGATAGAGTGGCTTTATATTGTCAGACAACTACAATAAATATAAAATAGTCTTAAGTGATGTTGACTCTATCCACAAAATCACATAGTATTAAAATATTGAAGAACCTATTAGAAACAGAGGCGTTGATTTAAAAATAAAGCATCTAGTAGAATACTTTGATACAGAAAAGTAAAATTAGAACGGATTTTAAAAATTAATGTTATTAATAATGTATTTCAAGCAAGCTAGCTATTGTGAGTTACAATTATTAAAATCACCCGTAATATATTTACAAAAACCAATTTCTTAGGCTATATGACGGGTTTCAATGATTCCTAAAGAATTATTATATCAACCAAATTTCTTTAAAATGGCATATTATCAACATAGTGGATTTTAAAATCAATTATTTGTAAACCGAAAAAATTACTAAGCAATAGAATCAAGGAAGAAATTAAAACCACAGGTAAGGATGACTGAAAGGGTCATTATCGCCACAGGCATGGACCTCACATTCAAATAGGAAATAGCTAAGTCATAGCAAAACTGCTTCATAGCTCAGTCTCAGTGATCTGGATTTTGTAGGTCAGCAGCTTGAGCGTATGTGTGCAGCTGTGGCTTCAAACAATTACACCCAGCACATAGCTAAAAGCTATTCAGTGTGGGCAGGGCTATTCCCAACAGCGCAAGCCTCCCCATGACCAGTAGAGCTACAGTGGCTATCACCAGTCAGAGCAGCTATGGTTCTTCATATGGACAGACACAGAACACAGGCTATAATAGTCAGCTTCCTGGAGCATGATTCCACTGGAGGCTATGGCAGCAGCCTGAGTTCCCCACTCTTATAGGCAGAGCAGCAGCCCTCCTACCCTGCCTATGCCCAACAGCCAGGCAACTCCAACTTGCATCTTGGGAAAGTTATCGGGTGGCAGTTCTTAGAGCAGGGGCTGTGGGTAGCCCGAGTGGAAGCAATAACCAACAATCTGACAGCAACTCTCGATAGCAACAGAGCTGTGGATAGCAGCAAAGCTATGGATAGCAGCAAAGCGTCTGCAACCTGATTTAGGGTTATGGAATGCAGAACCAGTTCAAGAGTAATTGGAAGAAAGTGGTGAAAGCAACTGGGGCTCAGATTACTCCTTCATCCGTGGTGGTGGTCATACTTGTGGCAATCAAGACCAGAGTAATGGTGGGTGGTGGCTCTGGGGGAACCAGCAGAACAGTGTGGGGCTGTGGATAAGGTTGATGGAGGTGGTTACAACCACAGCAGTAGTGTCCATGAACCCAAAGGCCATGGAGGTAGCATGGGCACATAGTTCAGACGACAATGCCATCTTTGTGAAAGGCTTGGGTGAGAATGTTACAATTGAGTCTATGGCTGATTACTTCCAACCGATTGGGATTATTAAGACAGATTTTTTTTTAAACGGAAAGTCTGTGATTCATTTGCATACCCACTGAAAAGCTGGCAAGCTGACAGGTGAGGCAACAATTGTATTTGATGACCTACCTTCTGTTAAAGGGGCTATCAAGTGATTGGATGGTAAAGAATTCTCTGGGAAACCCTACCAAGGATTTTCTTTCCTACTTGTGGAGCAGATTTTAACCAGGGTGGTGGAATTGGTTGTAGAGGAGGTTGCAGAGTGGTGGCAGTGGCTGGGGACCATTCTCTAGTGCAAGAGGTAGAGGTGGCAGATAGCCATGAGCCGGGTCCTGGAAGTGTCCCAATCCTCTGTGTGAGAGCATGAACTGAGATGACCGCAACCCATAAAAGCCCCTAAACTAGATGGCCAAGAAAGGGGAACCAGGAGGCTCTCATATGTATGATGACTATGGAGATCACTGATAGAGCAAAAGACGGTATGATCAGGGTGGCTACCAGCTGAATCAAGGATGGTGGGGCTTCTGAGGGGAGCAGGGTGATGGGGACATAGGCTTCTTTGCCTTGGCAAGATGAGCTCCAGAGGTGAGCACAGACAGGATGGAAGGAGAAACTGTATTAATTTGACTCCTGCTGTTCTAGGACAGGTCTTCCTCATGTATTCAGTGCTGCCTTTGTTATTGCATAACTTCCCAATTTAATATTGCCTATGCTTTGTTTGTTTGCTTTTGCTGTTATTGTTGTTGGTGTTGGTGGTGGCAGCATGTGTGTGTGTGTGTGTGTGTGTGTGTGTGTGTGTGTGGTGAGAGTACTGTGATTTTAGCCATATCAGCAGCTCCCATTTTTTTAAAAAAAAAGTCACTTCAGTCAAAATACAAAAAGATATTTCATAAAAATAAATATGTATGGTTCATGCTTTTTAACAAGAAAATGAGGAATTGACATAGAAATTGAAATTCATAAGCTAGTAGCAGAACAGTTAATTTGCAGAAGAAAGAGTTTTAATTCTTGACAAGGCAAAAAAGATGGAACATAAATATACATTAAGGATGAGAAGCACCTATTGTTATGGAAAAGAAAAAGTTACATTTATTGGAGAGGATAAGGAAGAGGTCACAGGCTTAGCACTGATTATAGTCTTGATCACAGACGAAGGGCATCAGATCATATGCATTTTAAACAAGAAACACATCTAACAGCAAATAACCAGAAAGTTTTGAATAAAACAGTGAGTTAGAGATTGACAAAGAAAGTACACATATGCAAAAAGCTATGGATACAAATATGTGTAATCTAGTTCAAACACATTAAATAAGGAAGTTTATTTTCTTAATGAGCAAGAGTAGAATTTACAATGGAAATATAGCAAGCACCTATTCTACATGTCAAATAACATGTCCCAGAAATAAGGTAAGACAGAACATGACAACCAAACACCCACAATTGTGATTGCCATAGGAAAACACTGGCAAACCTGTGTGTGTGTGTGTGTGTGTGTGTGTGTGTGTGTGTGTGTGTGTGTGTGTGTGTGGTGTAGGCTAGGCTCTTTAGCATTGCCACGTAAAACAACCCACCATTCTCTTTGAAAATAAATGGAATTAATAAACTGTAGTAGCTTTTCCAAACCTCATATTTCTTCCCAGAGAGACCATGAAATGCTAGCAAAACTCCTTGGAGCGCTTTCTCTGCCTGAAAATGATGCTTGCTTGCTGTTTAATGTTTCTTCCAGAGACAAAGACCAAACAAACAAATCAAAGCAGCCCCTAAACATTTCAAATGCAACAGCATATGACTTGCTGGTATCCTTGGGCACTCTATCTCCACATCAGGAAGGAGGAGAACCGGAAACATGACACGCCTCCTCACCGCCATCCACATGGTAAATCCCACCAACCCCAGAAATCATTCTTTCACTGCAAACTCTGTGAAAGTAGCCTTGGATTCGTGAACGACATGAAACCATGTGACCACATGGAAGCAGCAAGGAAAAAAAATACATCAAGTCTCACTATCCCTCTACGCTTCGTGGAAGGATGAAAGGACTTTGGCAACATCTAAACGTTGATCAGGCTTGTGCTGATTGTACTCTGTGTTTTGGAGGGGTCCCACCATCTTACTGCTTTTAGAAGACACAAAGTAACATCTAGCTCAGAGAAACAATGTCTCACTTTTAGCACAAGATTTAGAATACGGTGGGAGATTTTTAAATAGTTGTCTTCATAAACTTAAAGATCAGATAGACAAAAGCACATGCCAGTTTAAAGGCTCTGAGACACACGGCTCTGATAAATACATACACTGGGACTGTTTGCCATACCAAAACATGCTCTTTTGAAATTATATCTGAAACACTTACAAAAGGGAACCAAGATGGGCCACAAATACAACATTAATACATTTCCAAGTTGAAATCTTATGAGCTCCCTTCTGTCTGATTCATGCATTCATGAATTCATTCATTCATTCATTCATTCATTCATTCAATATTTAAGAGAAGCTCTTGTCTGCCAAGCAGAGGGCTAAATACTGATAATTAAGCCAGAAGAAAAAATTACATTTAAAAGTTCTGTTTTGAGCTTGGGGAACTAAAAATTATTTGTACAAAATAACCAGAATTAAATAATAAATCAAATTGCAGTTATAAGCTACTTTGAAAATATTAATTATAATATTTTCTAGTGAAAATTGTCCTTAGGGAAAATTCATACCATTTAATATTTTCATTATTAAAGAAGTAAGGCATAAATAAGTAAATAAAGAGTTTCCCATAACTACAACTAACTAGTTAATGAAAATACTGGTCTGGAAACGTACCCATGGATTGCAACAGACCCACATGAATCATTAAAACTGATTGACCCCAGTTTTCCCACGGGAACATATGAAGGGATCATGGAAGTAAAGTCAGGGCTCAGCCTTGAGGAGATACCAACCTTTCCTTCAGGATATTGAAAATGGTGTTCTCAGTTACAACTACTGTGCATTTCGGCTTCCTGAGTGCCACCTCTTAAGTGACCTGATTCAGGCCTGAATTGTATTATCTGAAGATCAACGGAGTTCTAGGTAATAGGAATAAGACCGATTCCTAAAGAAAGGAAGTCTGGGGAATAAGAGAGATGTTTATTGTACTAAACATTCTGGTCAAGCTAAGCCACAGACAAGAAGGCTGGATACCCTGGAGCACAGTATGAATGGGAGGCCTCAACAGCCCACTCCCGTGACTACATAGATCTTCCAAATAAAAAATGAGCAAAGACATCTTAGAGGTAAATTCTGCTTTAGCTTATCTGGTCATCACAGCAACAGATGTGGATTACATGTTCTCAAAGGCAAATGGAGCCATCTCTAAAATTGATCGCATTACAGAGGCAAAAATGCTACACACACACACACACACACACACACACACACACACACACACACACACCACACTCCCTCCATCCTATCAGACCTCAGTGAGTGAAATAAAACCAGAAAGCAGGAACAAGACGTCAGAAAGCACATCAATGCTTGGAGACTAAAGAATGCACTTGTAGAAATCAGTGGATTATTGAAGAACTCCAGTAATCAAATCTAAATATTTCTAAAACCAAAGAAAATGAGAGCTCAGTCCAGTGAACCCCGTGACTCAGCCCAGTCAATCCTTCAAGGAAAACTTATACCTGTAAGCTTTCACATTAAAGACAAAAATCAATTTCAATACTATGTCCATTTAGCAAAATAATTGTAGTAAGTTCTCCCCCACAGCCTGTTGCAGGCCCTGCTAACGGTGCCATGCATAGATAGGTTCTGTCCTGTGCTGTGGACCTTAAGTCCAATTACAAAGTCTCCATGTTTCTGTAGGTGGCCCTACACCTACCCAGATATAGGGCAGCAACAAGGGGACTCAGTGTGTTTTTAAAAAATGGGGAAAAAAAAACCCAACCACATGAATATCTGAGGGAATAGTGGTAAGGGGTAATAGGGAAGAAACTGGAGGACAGCAAACGGAAGGAGTCGTAATTAAACACACTGGATGCGTGTAAAATTAGAGATGCTATTAGAGATGAAAAGAAAGTTGTCATAACTGATTCCAGTGGAATCCGAGAGATCATCAGGGGATACTGTATAATAATTAAAATATTTTAAATGAATTTTTGAAACCATAATGAATTAATCAGTAGAAGCTGGAGAGATGGCTCAGCTCTTAAGAGCACTGACTGCTCTTCCAGAGGATCCAGAATCACATCCCAGCACCCACATGGAAGCCCACAGCTGTGTGTAATTCCAGCTCCAAGGGATTCTATACCATTTTCGGGTCTTCACAGGCCCCAAGAAAGTGGTGCACAGACATGAATGAAGGCAGAAAAGCATGAATTCATGCTTCTTACAATAAAAAATAAAAATAAAAGATAACCAAGAAGAAAGTAGTATTCAGTAAAGATTTATTTCCTACCTCAATCAGAAACAGTGGGGAAAAAAAAAGAGGAGGGGCATAGAAAAAATTCAGAACAACATATACTTTATTAGAAACTAAAACACGGTTATTCTGTGATCTTTTGTGGCACATTCTCTTTTCTGGTGGCAGTGGGGTTTTCTGATTGGAGTGCTCCACACTGTCTTACATCAGCCATTTCTATAATGCATCTACGCTTAGTACTGGATCCTAGTGTTGGGCGGTAACTTTGCAGGTTTTAACAGTTCTCTCTCCCGTGTCTAATGGGATAGAAAGTGTGCCGCAATCTTTGTGGTTGCTATTGCTCTTTGTTTGTTTGAGTCAGAGTCTCACTCTGTAGCCGCAGCTGGCCTCACACTCAGTACAATCTTGTCTTAGCCTGCTGTGTGCTGGAATTCAGGCATGAACCACTTTTCTTTGTTAAGGCAATGCTTTTGCAAAACATCCAGCCAAGTTTTCATAGAAACAGCTTTTCTTCACATTAATATTCATTGTCTTGATAGCATTTAAATAGATAACGAAATTGTAATGATTTTTCATAAGTGGCATAAACAGGTTTCAGGTAAGCCCATCCCTCAGCCAGTAAAATGGGACAGAGTGTCCTACAGAGTGAAGTCCTGGTTATTTGCATTCTAGATGTAGGAGTTTGGCCATTTGTTTTAAAGGGCAAGAAAGAAGCTTTGAAGACTGTACAATGGGTCAGTGGATGTTGCATAATAATAAAACTGCAACTCTCATTCTTTCTAATTCATGCTTTTTCCCATGGTTCCAGAAGTCTGAAATCATATCTCCATCAAATCAATAAATAGATAGACAGACAGACAGACAGACAGACAGACAGACAGACAGATATGTGATAGATATCGACTTGGGAAGTGATTAAGAGCATTATAAAAGAACTGGAAGTAGTATCACATTCTTTCATCCCATCACTAGGGAGGCAGCAGCAGCAGCAGGCATATCTATGAGTTCTAGGTCAGCCTTGTCTATGTACTGAATACCAGGATAGCCAGCACTATGTAGGGAATCCTGTCTAAAACCAGAACAGAACAGAACAGAACAGAACAGAACAGAAAAGAAAAGAAAAGAAAAGAAAAGAAAAGAAAAGAAAAGAAAAGAAAAGAAAAGAAAAGAAAGGAAAAGAAACCCTAGGCATGACTCCTCATATTTGCCCAGAAAAGACTTTATTCACTTGCCTGTCTCTCCAGGTGTCAGCATTCGTTCTTAATGTAAAATCTTGATAAAGAGAGGGAGAGAGGGAGAGAGAGAGAGAGAGAGAGAGAGAGAGAGAGAGAGAGAGAGAGAGAGAATGAATCACCTATATCCTGGTCATATGATAAAGATATTATATTTAACACTAAAATAATAAGGATGACTTACTACAGTTAAGCATAGACCATATATGCCTCAATGGCCTCTGTTGACAAACCTTGTTCTGCCAGAGCAGGGTAATCTAACGTGATATAAAAAATAAGTATAAGTTGATGACTGGAGTAAAAGTACCATTATTTTCATAAACTATAATTACAACATAGGAATCAACAGAAGTAGGAGAATTTGGAAAGGCAGTTTTGAATACTAATAATTATACATAGCCTCTCTGAAAATAGGCAGTACCATCTCAGAATGCTGGAAAGTACAACACAGGCATAAAATTTTGAGCCTAAGATTTAATCAGAAATATATTAAACATTTCTGAAGGAACAATTTTCTGGCAAGTATAAGAAAATATACTTTTGTAGTGTACTTGTAAGAGTATATATGGATGGACATACACATACCTGAAACTATTGTCATTAAAGTCTCAGATGTTATGACTAAACAGTAGCATTGTTGGTGATTCACCTGTTTATTACAAAATAGTAATAGTCATGGTCCAGTGAGATGGCTCAGCAGGTAAAGGAACGTAATGCCAAGTTGATGGTTTGAGTTCAGTTCCTTGGATCACATGGTAGAGAGGACATTTGACTTCTGACTTACACACATGCACACCCACATGCAGTCAAACAAATCACAGCAAATACAAAAAGCACACAGACATTTGAATCTAGCATGTGTTTTTGCTTTAGTTTCTTAGGACCAAACTCTGGCTTGTTAATAAAAAATGATATATGCATACTGGAGAAAATGTTCAGATTTATTGTGCTATTCTAACTCTTTATTTCCCCATTGAAAACTAACTCAGGAAGTCCCAGGTAAAGAGCCATCAGCCACCTTTTTTTCCTCTATTTCAAGTCATTCTTGGGACTATAATACATAGTTGTTTATTTGCTTGGGATTTCTGAATTGCTGTGTTTCTTAATTTATACCTGTCCATTATTATATCTTATTTTTGCAATAATAGCAGTTGTAACCTACAAATGTCTGCTGAAACCCTGAATCTCAGCTCCAGCAATGCCTCAGACCAAAAAACGCTTTCTGAGCCCTAATCTTGTACGACATGGGACCAGAAGGGAGTGCCTGCAAGGAAATTGTAGCCAAGACTTAACCAGCAATGTCATGTGCTTGATGGTGCAGAACTATCACACTCTACTTGAAGTGAAAGAAGCAGGTAACCAGAAGTACAAGTGGTAACTGCATTTCTGAGACTCTCTGTTCCCTTCCACAATCAGCCACCATCTCTTTTTACAGACACATACAGAATCACATGCATGGTGAGTGAAGCCATTATGTCAGGGAAAGATCTCATACTCTAGCTCCCCACACTGCAATGCAGGTGCCGGTGGCTGTCTTGTGTACACTTGCCCAGTTGGCATTTGCTGTGTTTGTATATAAAGGGTTGTGAACTTCAGACAGCCTTGGCATCCTTTCACAACTCTACTGCTGACTGTACTGCCATGTCAAGTCATTTGACCTTCCCTCAACTCCCAGTCAGACATGCATGTGTATGTTTCTGTTTGGATATAAAACAATTGTGATGGTTTCCTTGAAAAAAGAATGCCCCCCATAGGCTCACATATTTGAACACTTGGTCTTTAGTTGGCAGTGCTGCTTTGGTGGTTATGGAGCGTTTGGGATGTGGAACCTTGGTGGAGGAAGTGTGTCACTGAGAATGGGCTTTAAGAATTTACATGTTCATTACACTCTCAGCTCACTCTGCTGAAGTGGAAACTTAAGGGTTCTTTGGAAAGTCAGTTGTGTCCGATGGTGTTTTGCTGAGGCAAACATATGAAGGAGTGTTTTCCTTAAGCTGACACTCATGAAAGAAAGTTTTGCTAAAGCAAGCACTTAAAGGGACGCATAATGAAGGATTCTTCACCAACGACACACATGCATTGGTTCACCATACATTTAGTAGCTGAGCTCCATCTGTCCTGACTCCATAGAGAGAAATGCACCAAAAACTTCTGGTAGTGTTCTGTTGGCATCACTTCCATGAACTTGGGAGATCTGCAGAGTGATGTTAGCTGATACAGACTCACGTGAGGTTTGGCTAAGAGAGACTCATGTGCTGAGGCAAGACACGTGGAGGACACGTGATGTTTGAAGGGAATATAAAGAGGCCTCAATGGACAGTGATGGGGGCTTGCTTGCATAGCTAACTTTGCAATGCTTCCTTGGTCTCCCATCTTTGCTGAGCAAGGCAAAGGCAAGAACTTCTCCTGGTGTCCCTGGTGGGCCAGGTCACTACTACTGACTTGTGCTGATTCAGCCAATGCCTGGATGTTTCTGTTGGGTCATGCCACCACCAATGATTTCTGTTTGCTCTACCATCACTACTGGACTGCTGGTATATTTGTGAAGTGTCTGCAAATGGATAGAGCAGCCATTGCTGATTTCTGTCAACTGAACCAGTGACTTCCTGTCAATGCAGATTGGAGTTCGCTCCAAAGAACAATCTCTAAATAGGTCCACTTCCCCCATATTCCAGTAACTTTCTTTTCCACTACCTCTGGTGAGTGATGGGCTAGAAGGAAGGTTAACGTATTTATAAACCATTATATTAAATAGGGTTGAGAATTATTTAAGCCAATACTCTGCTTTCTGTCTGGGGTAAAAGATGTGATTGCTTCAGCTTTCTGCTGGGGTCACCTGCTGTCATGCTTGCCGTGTATTTATGGAATCTCCCTCTGGAACTGTAAGCCAAAATAAATACCTTTGTCCATTAGTTGCTTTTGGTCATGATGTGTTATCACAGAAGCATAAAAGCAACCAATACAGTGATGAACACAATCGTTAAAGCTTAAAAGAGACATCTTCCTCTTCATGGTTGGATCTGGACTGATCCCCACGGATTCGTGTGGTTTAATACCTGGTCCTTATTTGGTGTCCCTGTTTCAGGATGCTGTGGAAGCTGGCTCTTATAAGTGAGTTACAACAAGCATGGTAATATCCCAGACCTGTGGCTGGACCCGTTTCAGTGTTCTGCTTTCTGATTCACAGAGATGTGAGCAGCCTTCAACTTATATTCCCACATCTATGAACTAACTCTACAGTGCCTTCTCTGCTATGATGGACAAGAATAATGAGTCCAATAAATCCCCTTTCTCTTATTATTTCCATTAGGTAGGTTGTCACAGTAAAGTAAATATACTTTTCCTCTATAAATGAGCTTTCAATGTTATTTGCAATTCCCAATGTTAGCATGGCACACAGTTATCCCCTTCCTGCCCACATGCCCCTCCCAGTTCTCATATTGCTTCTTTGCCTTGTTTCCTTTGGTCACTTCATTGTTCCAATGGTACCTCCAAATGAGACTGGGACAGCTCATGAGAGAAGAATCAAAATCTGGATTTAACAAATTCCCATGGCTTTAACAGAAGACTAAAGAACTGGTGGAGTGGGAGCTGACCACACCAGTAAACAGTTAAGAATTTCTGTGAGCTTGATCATAGAATTTGTGAGCTTTATATGGCCACCATAGCCATATCTAAAGGTTGACACATGGTTTGCTTATATAGTTACAAGTTAGGATATGTGTAGAGATGGGAACTCTTTGAAACACCAACTAGTTTGCAAATTGTAATTAAATAGATTTTGCAAGAGGGTGTTTATCTGTTTTCTGTTGACATTGACTTTGGCAAAGACTTTTAGTCTCAGAAGTCATATTAGGACAATACACTCTAAGTTTATTTCAAGTACTTGATGGGTAAACTGTCTAATGGAATCTAGCTTATTTCCCTGTGTACATATTTCAATTCCTGTGGAGCAATAGTAACTATAATAATAATGTGGCCCATTATTATTCAACATTCATAGTATCTCTCACTGAAATGAAGGTTTTAAACTCCTCTACATTATGAGAGTTTTGATGCATGTCATATGCCAAACTATAAATATTCTTAAAGGAGAAGGGACAAAATTTTACCAGGAAAAATGATCATAGAAGAAAAATTATCAACAATCAACGAATGAATCTTTATTCCATGTATAACATGTTTATATGATTATTCATGTATTGAAAACATCTTACATCTGTGCAGCCATAATTCTGTATGCTAGTATCTGAGTGAGAAGTATTGATATACCTCTTTTTCTTTGGTTATTATAAACAAGGGCTTTATGGTTCCATAGCAGGAGATTTGAGCTCTCTGGGAAACTAACAGTTCAGATTCAATGACCACAGAGCCCTTCCTCATGTCCCACAGTAATGAGTCTCAACAAAACTATGGTGGTGGTTCCCACAATTCAAAGTTCAGATGTGATATGTCTACAAATAAAGCCTGAAAATCAGTACAGGAGTTTCTCAAAAAACTATTATCTCTGTGTTCTGGTGCATGCCGCTGTCCCCAGTACTTGAGAGGCAAGGGCAGTTTGGGCCAGTCTAAGACAAATAGACTATAGCTACATAGTAAGATCTTTTCTCAAACAAACAAAAAAACATGTGACTGTACAATTACCATATGATGTAGCTATTGCACTCTCATCTGTATTCACAGAGATACTGGCACATACATGTCTATTATAGCACTATTTCCAAAAACCAAGATATGGAATCAGCCTAGTTGCCCATCAACAGATGAATGAGTTAAAAAATGTAAGTTTTCTCCCTAATCAAGGAAATTTCTCCTTGAAACAGACAAAAACCACTATAGAAAACTACAACCAATCAAACTGCAGAGTTGTGGAACAAAATTCCAACCAATACATCTACAATACAACTGCCATACCTAAGTCACAGAGATCATTGCATAAAGTGGGGTGGGGTGAAGAGCAAAAGGAATTTGAAATTTGCTGTGAGATTATGCCTCCTAGAAATGTCCAAAGGTACATCCATGAAGTTTAATTAACATGTATGCTTAAACATGACCTGAACAAGGATAATACCCAAAGACATCAGGAAAGTAGAAAGCCCATGAGGCCTCAACTCTACACAAAGCACTACAGACAAGTAAGGAAAACTAAAAGCAGGAGAAAACTCTTCTTGGAGAAGAGCTCAACAATTGGTCATCCAATACTGAATGGTTAGCCCTGAAAATACATACATACAAGTAACATTATATGAACAGAGCAGATTGCATTTAAGTATTTATGTGTTTGAATCCACCCTACATCAGATATACTGGACCCTAGGCCAGAGTCCCATGGTATCTTCAGTATCTCCAGGACTTACTTTCAACTGCTGGGAGGTAACAAAAGGTAGCATCAATAGCTTATGTTGTTTTAGGAGTCATTTGGGTCAGCCTGACATTTTCATATGTAAATACTTGAGAAAAAGAAGGGGGCCAGTAATGGGGCAGAGAAAGAAGAAATAGTAACAAGGAAGGCAAATACAACCAAAGTAAATAATGTATATGTATGAAAATCTCATAACACTCATAACACAGTTCATTGCTTGTAATACACACACACACATACACACACACACACACACACACACACACACACATTCACTAATTTCAAAAGAAGAACAATCTCTTCACTATGATGAGCAGGGTTTTTATGTAATGGTTGCTATTTTCTTTAAAGAGAAACTTCTTAGATGTATGGTGGGAACCAGTGTCTTTCTGACAAAAGATGAGTCTGCCAGAAATGTACTGTCTCATAGAGTTTACACCCCAGACAAATGCCAGTTGAAAAGAAAATTTATCTTATCACTCACCCTGCATTTCCTGATATGAACCAAAGGTCAGTAGTCCCTCCAAAGAATCTGCCTGTGTCTTTCTTCACGCACTATATAATAGATATTCAATGTATATTTCAGTCAAGTATTATGGAACTTTATACCAGAAATATTATCTTCCTGGTGGTTCTTAAAAATTCTTTCTTGAATTTCTTCCACTACCCCAAGCAACAGCGTGATCTCTATGAGGTGGCGCTTTTGAGGCTAAAACAGGTGAGCAAGATCAAGAACTCTTCTTAGATGTGCCTATTTTGCTGGTTAAATTTTTGGTCAGCTTCACACAAACTAGAGTATCTGAGATGGAGGAGTTTTAATAGAAGACTTAGCCCTGTTAGCTTGGCCTGTAGATAACTCTGGAGGGCAGAGTTTAATTCTTGTTTAATGGTTGATGTGGAAGGGCCCAGCACATGGTGGGTGGTAAAGCCACTGAGCAGGTATTCCTATGTTGTACAAGAACACAAACTGAGCAAGCCATGGAGAGCAAGTCAGTAGGAAAACTTGCTTCAGTTTTTGACTCTGCTTCAGGTTTCCAAGGTGAAACAAATCCTTTCCTTCTCAAATTGCTTTTGGTCATGTTGTTCAGCACAGCAACAAAGGCAAAGGGGGACAAAATTTGCTACTAGAAGTGAGGTGGTGAAGTGGCTGAACTGACCATGTTCTTTTGGGGGAGGATTTTGGAGAGACTTTGGAACTTTGGGCTGGAAAAGCCATTGACTGTTTTGAGTGTAATGGGCTCTTCTGTGGTAGCTTGCAAGATAAACTTGTTGAGAGTGATGCAGACAGTTGAGGCATGACTCATGAACTTTCAGAGAAAGGCAAACACTTTATCGGGGTAGTGCATGTGGGAGTATGGGCAAGGAATACTTGTCTGCCTTCTGCAGTTTCTGGTCAGCTGGGGCTGAAGAATCAACAGTGACACTGAAGGGAAACATTTGCTTTACTGAGACAATTGATGCTGGTTATCGAGGGCTGAGTAATCACCCGTGATTTAGATGAGACCAGCATACTGAGGTGACATCTTCTATGCAGTATTTTCTCAGTGGAGGCCTGCACACAGAAGGACTAACAGAAGCTGTGGTCCTTAAGGCATCAAGGCTAGCAGCTTAACTTGGTAATGTGTAAGTCTCCAACATGACACTGGTTTTGAAGAGTTGAACAGGTCATAGAGAGAATCTGAAGCTTGGTACCATGAGATGCCAGGACAGGCTGCTGGGGAAGATGCAGCCTCAGTTGCAGTGGAAACACCAAGATTGAGGGGGCCATAGAGAGTGGCTAAGACTTGGCACCATGTGTCAGGGTCAGAGTCTGAAAGAGAGAGACAGAGACAGACAGACAGACAGACACACACACACACACACACACACAGAGAGAGAGAGAGAGAGAGAGAGAGAGAGAGAGAGAGAGAGAGCAGAAGCCCATTGAGGAAGAAAAAAGACCAGAAGCCCATTGACAAAGAAGCAGTACGTGGAGACCTGTCTTAGTTAAGGTAACTATTGCTCTGATGAAATACTATGATCTAAAGCAAACTGGACAGGAAAGGGTTTCTTTGGCTTATACTTCTACCTCATTGTTGATAGAGGAAGCCAAGACAGGAATTCAAGCAGGGCAATAAACTGGATGGAAAAATTGATGTAGAGGCCATGGTGGAATGCTACTTTTTGACTTGGTCCCAGGACAACTAGGCAGGGCATGGCACCATCCTCTATGAGCTGGGCCCTCCTCTGTAAATGACTAAGAAAATGCCCTACAGGCTTGCCTGCAGCCCACTCTAATGGCGACATCTTAATTGAGGCTTTCTCCCCTCAGATGACTTCAGCTTGTGTCAAGTTGAAATAAAAACTATACAGCACAATTGACATCTTGTCAACTTGACACACAAACACCATCACTGTTAAGCCATAATCTTTCCTTCTTGTCCATCTCCAAAATCTCACATTAAAAACAAATATCTTTTAAAGTTCCACAGTCTTTACAAATTCAAACACATTGAAAATTCAATCCCTTTAAAGTATCCAGTCTCTCTAAAAATCTAAAATCTCTTTAATTAATTAATTAATTATTTGCATCCCCAATGTTACCCCCCAATCCTCCCTAGAGGGTTCTTTACCCCCTCTGCTCTCCCCTTCAATTCTGAAACACTGCCCCCTCATATCACCCCACCCTAGGGCATTAAGTATCTACAGGATTAGGCAGGTCCTCTTCCATTGAGGCCAGACAAGGAAGTCCTCTGCTATATGTGAGCCAGGGGCCTTAGACTGACCAGTATATGCTCTTTGACTGGTGGATCCATCTCTGGGAAGTCCCAGAGGCCCAGGGCAGTTGACACTGTTGTTCTTCCTGTGGTGTTGCCAATCCTTCAGTTCTTTCAATCCTTCCCCTAACTCTTCCATAAGGTCCCCGACCCTCCATCCAACACTTGGCTGTGGGAATCTGCATCTGTCTCAGTCAGAGTACAGCCATGCTAGGCTCCTGTCATGCATGTCCTTTTGGGTCTCTGTTACCTCACCCAGAATATTTTCTAGTTCCATCCATTTGCCTGTAAAAATTCATGATACCCTTGTTTTTAATAGCTGAATAGTATTCATTTGTGTAAATGAACTACGTTTTCTCAATCCATTCTTTGGTTCAAAATCTCTCAACTATGTTCTTCTGTGAAAATCAAAAGTAAACAAAATCCTTTCTTCTTCAAGAGGGAAGAACCAGAGCACCCTCACAATCAGATGAAAGCAAATCCAAACTCTCAAAAGCGAAAATGCAAATCAAAACCACCCTGAGATTCTACCTCACACCAGTCAGAATGGCTAAGATCAAAAACTCAGACTTTCGAGGTGCTGACAAGGATATGGAGAAAGAAGAACATTCCTTCATTGCTGGTGGGATTTCAAGCTGGAAAAAATACTCTGAAAATCAATCTGACAATTCCTCAGAAAATTAAAAATAGCTCTACCTGAAGAGCCAGCTATACAATTCCGGGAATATACCCAAAAGATGCTCCAGCCTATAATAAGGACATGTGATCCACTATGTTCATAGCAGACTTATTTATAATATTCAGAAGCTGCAAAGAGCCCAATTGTCCCTCCCTGGAAGAATAGATACAGAAAATGTGGTGAATTTACACAATGGAATACTACTCAGCCATTAAAAATGATGACGTCACGAACTTTGCAGGCAAATGGATGGAGTTAGAAAATATCATCCTGAGTGAGGTAACCTAGACCCAAAATGACATATATGGTATATACTCACTGATAAGTAAATATTATCCTAAAAGCTCAGAATACTCATGGTACAACTCAAAGACCATATGAAGCTTAACAAGAAGGCCAAAGTGTAGATGCTTCAAACCCACTTACAAGGGGGAACAAAATAATCACAGGAGGCAGAGAGAGGGAGTGACATGGGTGGGAGAGGGGAAGGGAAGGAGAAAAAGGGGGAAGAACCAGGTATGAGAAGAGAAAGGAAAGAAATCCAGACAGCCAGGAGAATGAATAGAAACACATAGCAGTGGGGGGGGGGGTGCTTGAAGAACCACTATACCCTCCCCCCGCCCTGCTCCCCTACCCACTCACTCCCACTTCTTGGCCCTGGTGTTACCATGTACTGGGGCATATAAAGTTTGCAAGACCAAGGGGCCTCTCTTCCCAATGATGGCTGACTATGCCATCTTCTGCTACATATGCAGCTAGAGACATCGAGCTCTGGGGGTACTGATTAGTTCATATTGTTGTTCCATCTATAGGGTTGCAGATGACCACCCAGTATTATGAAGACAATTTCTTATTAGAGGTTTTCTCCCCTAAGATGACTTTAGCCTGTATCAAGTTGACATAAAATCTATTCAAAAGAAGAGCCCAGCATATTAGAGATCTAAATCTGAGATTACCACCCAGGACAGCAATAGCTATGGAGTGAAGCCAGCACGAACCTATGAGATGAACTCTATGTGCTCTTAAGGTAAGAACCAGAAAGATTGAAGGACTCTAGTCATTTGGGGCCCAGAAGATGGTGAGTAAATTCCAGATGCAGAATATTGAGCTACAAGATTTAATTTGAGTTTTGGAGTTTGGTTTTGCTTTGATTTGTCAGTGATTATACTCTGGTCATTCTCTTTTTCAATAGGAAATATGAAGCTTTAAAAATTTATAGAAGCCCAGGATTAAGAGATTTTGGGTTTTCATAGACTTTGGATATTCAAAGTCCTCTGTGGTTACAGTTAGCCCCCTTATCCATAAGTTCTGTGTTCATGGATTTGACCCACCTTAGATTAAAAATACATCTGAAATGCAATCATATTATTAGCCTCTAAATGTAAAGTTATGACAATAGTTTGTGTAGCATTGGCATTGTATTAGAAATCACATAGTCTAGAGATGATTTAATATGTAACAGAAAAGTTAACAAGTTTCATAGAAATACTAATGTCCTTTATGTAAGGGTCTTGATAATCCATAGAGTTTGGTATCTGCAAGCGAATCTGGAACTAATCTCCCATGAATCAATAGGGGGAAGTTATTTATTAGTGCACCTGGATCATTTAGGATACACTCCCTAAGCTAAAAGCTGACTGATTTTTTTTTCTCTAACATGTATGTAATATATTTCCAGCCTCCAGAAATTAAATTGTGAATATCTTAGGGAAAGATCATTCTGCCTACCACATAATAACTACAAATTTAGAGCTAGCGCGTAGATATTTTCTGGATCTGAATGGTGATCTCTTTGATTGAAAAACCCCAGCTATTAACCACAGTGGGAAATGCCAGTATTAACACTCTACTAGCAATATCTGTTTCTAATATTCTGAATAATGGAAATCTAGGGGGCTATAATAAGAGTTAACCCTGCCCTAAAAGGGTTCACAAGTTTGTTGAGAGACTCACAAATGTCAATAAATAAATATAATGATAAGAGAGGAAGCAGTTTATGCAAAATGCCATGGATGCTCAGAAGAGGCGTGATTAATTCTACATGAGTGGAAGGTAGTAAGAGATGAGGTCAGAGAGTATATTTGAAGTAGATTTGAAGGATAATTAATTCACTAGTCAGGGGAGGAGGAGAACGCATCATGCATAGAGAATGGTGTAAGAAACGCTGAGCTATGGAAGTGCCAGGGTGTTTGTGGAAAAAAAAAAAAACCCAACTCATTTTGGTAGACCAAGATCACTGCTTAAGCTAAGAAGATGGGCCTATAGTCTGAGTCCTGAGGGTGAAGAGCTTCATTCTAGAAAGTGCTCAAAAGATGTGTTATTTGACAGCTTTCATGTGAGGCGGTAGAAATGAGATCACTATCCAAGTGAGAGGTAGCGAGAGACTAAGGATGGCTATTGACCAAAAGCAGATTATCAGAAGCATGGCTAAGAAAATTCATTGTGATCTCAAGAGACATAGGTAGTTGTGTGATGATCATAAGATAAGAGATGTAGTAAAGTAAAAGTCAAGGATCCACATAAGACTTCTAAGTTAGGGGTTGGTGGCACCTTAAAGAGAAGCAGAAAGTTAAACTAAAACATTTAGTATGCTTAAGTCTCACTACATCTGAATAGGGAACCTCAGAAGAAGTATTGTCTTGATTGCTTCAATTAATTTGGACAGCCCACACTGCCTATAGGCAGCACCATCTGGTAGCAGCCTAGATACAATGGATAAATACAGGAGAAGGAGAAGGAGAAGGAGAAGGAGGAGGAGGAGGAGGAGGAGGAGGAGGAGGAGAAGGAGGAGGAGGAGGAGAAGGAGAAGGAGAAGGAGAAGGAGAAGGAGAAGGAGAAGGAGAAGGAGAAGGAGAAGGAGAAGGAGAAGGAGAAGGAGAAGGAGAAGGAGAAGGAGAAGGAGAAGGAAGACAATACCCTCTTTGCTTAATTAGCCTTCCCTCTTGTTGCTGAGTTGATTTACCTGATTCTGCTGTTTCCTTTGATGATGGAGCCAGCGCTACAGGCTTCCATCTCAGACGAAGAACCATCCGTTTTCTAGGACCCTTCTAGGTTTTCAGTGCCAAACTGGGACTGCTGAAGCCTACAGCCTTATGGCCTGAGCAACTACTGGGATTGGAGCTTCTCAGGTGTGATTCGGCTGTTGCTGCTATTTTAACATAAGCAGACTTAATACATTTATATGTATTATCTATTTGTACACACATGCATGTATGTACACATATGGGTATACTATATATGCATATGTGTGTATATATACAAATAAGTATATGTCGTGTGTGTGTGTGTGTGTGTGTGTGTGTGTGTGTGTGTATGTGTGTGTATTTGTCAATTTGTTCTAGTCCTCTTAAGAACAATGATGAAATATTTGTAAGCTTCATATCTGATTTTTAGGGAATGAAGCTTCTTGCTGGATGGAGTCCAAATCTCTTTACAAAACCATGTGGAAGGAATTGTTCCTATTAATGTTTGCAACTGTAAATTCTCCAGGGTGTGTGTGCGTATGTGTGTGTGTGTGTGTGTGTGTGTGTGTGTGTGTGTGTGTGTGTAGGAGAAACTGTCCTTAGTAGAGTGTCTACTCATGTCACTGCAGAATTTGGCTCTTTCCCTCTACTGCACAAGAACAGAGTGAGCAGAGACTCTGGCTTCTGCATCTATTTCAAACCACATCCTTCCCTATATCTGTCATCCCCCCTTGGAATCCTCCCAGCTATATCACATGAAGCGGGAACTGATATTGTAATGACTATTTTGGTAATGGCAGTATCTGTTAGAGAAATCTCCACTTTGGGTGTGTATTTATGTCTATATTTGAGTTTATAAATTTGTTTCTGCTGATCTTTGAATATGTATTTGTATAAGAGTTGGCAAATTCAGCAAAGAAAAATGAAGTTTGTATGGCCAAATTGAAATTTCACATAATAGCCATCCAATCACCCTGTGTGTGTTCATGCATGCACGTGTGTTCCTCTATGTGTATGCAGGTAAATGCATGTGGCAGCCTGAGTTTGACACCATGTGTCTTCCCTAATTGCTTCACTACCTTATGGTTTTTGGACACAGAATCTCTCCCTGAACCTGAAGGTCACTGATTTGCTCTTCCAGCTGGCTGGCCAATCTTTTTATCTATATCACACCTGTCCTGGGATTACAGGCATGTGCTTCGATGCCTGGCTTCATATATGAGTACTGGAGATTTGAGCTCAGGTTTTCATCCTCGTGTAGCAATCACCTTACTGACTGAGCCATCTCCTCACCCCAAACAATCCTTTTAGTATACATATATACCATATAGTTTTTGGTGCCATATTTAGAACTGGTTTACATTTCAAACAATTACTCATAGGTCACGTGAAGTTCAATGTGTAACATTGTTCTGTGTATGTGTTGTGTGTGTAGGTTATATATGTCTGTGTTTCCTTGAGGGTTTTATGATTTTTTTGTGTGTGTATCTAAGCATGTGTCTATGCATTTATGCATGTGTTTTATGTTTGTTTGTTTATGTGCTTATGTAGGTCTGGGTAACAAGTCTCCTAATAAATAGTTTGTTTTACTACTATGGCTTAGGAAAAATAAACCTTTCAGCTCACAAGACAAACAAGCAGTAGCATTTCCCCCGCGATTAATTAATTCTGACTTTGAGCGACTCACTGCAAAGTGAGGAAGCTGGACTAGGTTCATTCATTTAAATATTTATTGGTTATCCTAAGAGCAGAAAGCGCAAAGACAAATAATTCATGGTGCCCCACAGTCCACAGAAAGGACATTTATAGAACTGACGAGTTCGTGATGCAGTAAATGGTGCAGTTAAATGTGCATGCTGGCCTCCCCTCCCCCAACGACAGAGGCAGCACCTTCTAGTTCATTTTGTCTGTGAAGCCAGCTCCACACCAAAGGCAGAAAGATATCTCAGTGTGATGCCTTAATCGCTTAGGATCTTTAAATTATGATTATCGATGGAAACACACATGCAGCTCTACTAAACAGGAACGATCACCCTGGTGTCAGCTGTAGGGAAGTACTGCTCCATCCGTCAACTTTGTTTGCCTTTAAGACCAACAGTGCTCATGAAAACCAAGAAATGCCACTGCCTTCTGCATCTGAAGCATTTCTCATCATCCCTCCTGTAAACCTGGGTAGGTTACTCTGTTCCTTTCCAGGGCTGCCTGCTTCTGTGGGATATCCAAGCTGGTGCCTGACACTTAGGCCTCTCCTTCACTTGTATCCTTGTTTGGCTCACCCACCACTCTCAAGCCCAGTCTTTCAAACTAAAATTAGCGAGCTGTGTGTGGACGTGGCCTTTCTGATGTGAAATCTGCCTCAAGCTCATTTTCACACCCCTACAAGAGAGATGCCTTAATAGCATAATTGAGGGATTATGTAGGAGGTTCTGAATCCAATAGCACAAATTAGAAGACAAGACAAGCTGCTAGGTAGGAAAATAGATGTCAGGCGTGCAAGCAGACACAGTTTATTTCTCTTTACTTCATGGTGTCCAAGTCTTTCTGCTTGAACCTTCAGTCCAGTGGGACAAGATGTTCAGTTCCTTTAGGACTGTGCCTCTACTGAATTGCATCTATGACTATCAACTTGTGATCCAGAACAGTGCTCAGCCACATGTTCCATTTCAGCCATCAGGAATGAGACAGTGGAAGGCAACATAGGCCTGTTTCCTGGACCACATGAGACCTGAATGATGGGTGTCACCTCCGTTCCCAGCCATAGCTGATCACCATATATGGGCTCAAGAGGGTAGAAATGTCTTCACTTGGGCCATCATAAGACCTTTTGACATTGTGAATTAAAAAGTAAGATATCAAGGGACATCAAGCAATTTCAGCTCTACCAAAACCATTGGCATGAAAATATTCAAGATCTTATATAACAGATAGCCCTCAAAATAAATCTGCTTGCTACATATATGCATTGAAATATTATATGGTATCCTATAAACATGTCCAGTTGTTATATAGTTACACATTTCAATAAATGTTATCTGCTTATACTTGGTGCAAAGACAGTGCTAACCCAGTCTTCATTGTGCTTTTGATGACATGAGAAACATTTAATGACTGTTGCTTTGATACTGACAGGGAAAAACTCCAAGAGATAAAACAACCTACCAACTGGAACCGGGGTGCTGAGAGTTGCATCTATACTAGGGCATTTCCCACACACCCCTTCCCACCTACAACCTGGTGATTGGACGACTCTCTTCAAGATGAACTCAGCATCTCTACTTGTCCCACACAAGTTTTCTTACCCAAAGCCAGTCAGAGATATTCAAGGCTGAAAAGAAACAGAGGTTGAGGTGGCTCTGTGAGCAGATGGGACTTCAGGAGGTCATGGACTTCCTTAGGAACTCCTGAATTTAATATTTTAGACTCAGATCATAAATATTGGCTCCTTTGCCTCTCATATCTCTCCATTAACTCTATGGTTGTGTAAACCTCTAATTATTATATAAAATCTCCCTTCTGGGCTGCTGAGATGGCTCAGCGGGTAAGAGCACCCGACTGCTCTTCCGAAGGTGATAAGTTCAAATCCCATCATCCACATGGTGGCTCACAACCATCCGTAATGAGATCTGGCGCCCTCTTCTGGAGTGTCTGAAGACAGCTACAGTATACTTACATATAATAAATAAAATAAATCTTTTAAAAAAAATCCCCCTTCTATCTTAGGGTTTCTATTGCTGTGATAAAACGCCATGACCAAAAAAAAAAAAAAAAAAAAAAAAAATGGGCGGGGGGAACAAAGGGTTTATTTTGTCTTACAATTCCACAGCACGCTCATCACTGAGGTAAATCTGGGCAGGAAATCAAATGGCAGAAACCTGAAATGGGTAGCTGATGGAGCCACCATAGAGAAGTGCTGCTTACTGGCTTACACCCATGGCTTGCTCAACCTACATTTTTATAGTTACCAGAACCAGCAGCCCAGGGATTGCATTGCCCATAGTGATCTAGGCTCTCCCACATCAATAATCAACCAAGAAAAATGTATCATAGGCTTGCCAACAGCCAGTTAGGGAGGATGGGAGAACATTTTCTCAATTGAAGTTTCATCTTCCCAGTTGACTCTGGTTTGTATCAAAGTGATGTAAAACTATCCAGCACAACTGACCCCGTGTCAACTGGCACACAAACATATTGCTATTAAACCATAACCTTTCCTTTCTTGTTATCCCCAAGAAGACTTCCCAACTGTTAAAAGTCTCACAGTCTAAAATTTTAAGCATTTTCAATGTTCAGTCTGTTTTCAAAAATCCAAAGTTCAAGACTCTCTAAAATACCCAGTGTCTAAAATACCTAAAGTCCCTAAAATACCCAGACCCTAAAATATCCATAGTCTCTCTAAAGCTCCCCCAAATATCTACAAAACTTCAAGACCTCTAAAATTCCAAAGTCTCTTTAGTTATGGGCTCCTGTGAAAATTTTAAAAATGAGTTAAATAATTTTTTGATGCAAGAAAGATGAGTGAAGGCACAATCACAATCAAACCAAAGCAAAAACAAACTTCAACAGACATCTGAGATTCACTTAGAACTCTTTAAGATCCAAAGGACTTGGAAAATATACTCTCTAATTCTGCTGTTCTCAACACAGCTCCATTCCTTGGCTACTGCTGTTTGGTGGTTGTCCCATGGTACACCTAAAAATGCTGGGGTCTCTCTGAATCTTCATCAATAGCCTCTTCAAAAATGCTAGAGCCTCTCTTAACCTTCATAAATAGTCTATCCTGAGCTTTCTTCAAGGATTCCTGTCCTGCCATATGGTGCTAAACCTCAACTTTCTCATTAACTGTTTCAGTCCTGGGCCTTCTACTGCAGTGGTGGCTGTGCTTTCAACAGTGGCTCTCCCACTTCTCAGGGACTCCATAGAGTCAAGCCTCAGATGCTCTCTATGACTCCTCCCTGCTTTCAAAACAACTACCACTTAGGTAACTCTTATACATTACTAGTTCAGCTGCCAGGATTAGATACAAACCTGACCCCTTCCCACACACACATTGGATCATAGATTAGTTGTGCAGACTCTGAGGAATACTCCCAGAAGATTTCACCACAATGCTTCATGTTTCTTCTTACCCACTGCTAATTTCTCAATCTCAGAAAACCATTCATTGTCCCAGCAAGGCAAAGGTTTTACTTTAATGACTCTTAACACAAAACATTACAGGAATGGCCCTGTTTTAAAACCTTTTTAAGTTTTTAAGAGACTCTTAGATATTTCTCAGAAATGTCACAAACCAGGCCTCCTTCATCTGAATTGCCCTCAGCAGTCTCATTTTCCAAGTTACCACAATAGCCCATTAATCTCTAAACCCTCAATGGCTTTTCTAGCTCAAAGTTTCAAAATCCTTCTACAATCTTTCCAAAACATGGCTAGGTCTGTCACATCAATACCCCACTTCTGGTATAAATTTCTATCTGAGTTAGGGTTTCTATTGCTGTGATAAAACAATACAACCAATAGCAACTTGGGAAGGGTTTATTTCATCTTACAACTCTGAGGTCACACTCCATCACTGAGGGGAGTAAGGGTAGGAACATAGAGGCAGGAACTGTAGAGAGGCCATGGAAGAATGATGATTACTGGTTTTCCCTTCATGGCTTGTTGTTCTGACTGCTTTCTTATAACACCCAGGACCACCAGTCCAGAGGTGGTACCACCTACAGTGAGCTGGGCTTTCCCACATCAACCATCGATTTAAAAAATGTACCATGGACTTTCCGACAGGCCAATCTTATGGAAGTATTTTCTCAATTGATATTGATATTCCCTCTTACAAAATGACTAAAGTCTGTGTCAAGTAGTCTTTAAAATGGACAGCACAACATTCATGGAGCCCCAAGACACATGGTAAAAGCATGAGATTATTTGTGTAAGAATATTTCTCTGTATACATTTCTCTTTTCTTACTCACCAAGCCTGCCTTGGACATAAGATGTATCTATGTTGGCATCACCATATTTTACTTATCAAATAAAATTATCAACAAAACTATATTTAATAAAAATGAAGGTAGTTAAAATTAGCATGTTGTTACTATTGTTATTGTTGTTGCTAATACAAGGGAAGTGTTTTGTAGATGTTAGTGCATTTAATCCCAAACATCTCTGTTTACTGCAATCATCCCTGTTATATATAAGTGAGAATGCCGAGAAATAGCACCAATCAACTTGCCAACTCTCACACAGCTAGTTTTGACAACTCTGGGAAATGAACCCTGTTTTTCTCATTTGAGAACTCACATTTTTAATAGACTCATTTAGTTCCACTTCTGTATCACATAATTTGCCAGAGTTGCAACAAGTTCAAATCAGGGCCCAGGAGTCAGAGAGTGCCCCAGGAGAGACAGGAAACCGGCAGCAGGTGGGTTAGTGTTTCCTTCACTTACACATCTAAGATGGCCAACTCCATGCTTCTCCCTCACCCAAACAAAGACTTGGTAGGTTTTTTTTCACTGAGGGAAATGTTTGATGAGACTTTCAAACCTCCCATAAGGAGGACTTCTATGGTAGGAAATGGGAGACTAAAAATTCAAGAGACTCCTGGGTAGACAGGCAGATAGAGACAGGGACCATGGATAACTCATAATAAAGGTGATGATTCATCAAGATGGTGGCTTCTTGTCCATCCTCCTGACTGGAGACAAAAGCCTGGTAGAGACTTGGTAGGCCTTTGTCTCCCATCAGGGGCCCAACTGATGGATTTCCTCCTCCCACTATGATTCTCTCAGCTGGTTCAACAAGTTCAAGGTCTGCTTGGACATATCACACAGAAGTTGTAGACTGTTCATGATCATAGCTTTCTTCAAACTGGTCAGCCCTAAATTAGAAGAGAAAAACTCTTCAGAGACTTAAAAATCCCCTAGTCCTTCAGAAGAGACTGGATGGTTTGGCTTCCTGAGTCCTCTCCTCTGCTTCTCTACAGGTCTTTTTCTCTGTGTATCTGCTGTGTGTGTGTGTGTGTGTGTGTGTGTGTGTGTGTGTGTGTGTGTGTTCCCATCCCTAGCAAACACTTTTCTTAATTGCCAATTCTGTCTGCTGTGCACATGATCTCTCTGCTGCTACCTGTTTTACTTCAGATTGTTCCAGCTTTATAATTCCTTAACTGGCAGAGAAATGATCCTAAACAAGACCCATAGACTGTATCATTTCTAGCCCATATGAGAAGCCCCCCAACACCCTTTTTTGTCTGTATTTAGTCCCCTGTGATTGTCCAAACCACCAGTTACCACCAGTTCTAGGGAAAGGCAATTTATTCTCATTACCAAAGATAAAAACAAGTCTGGCTTTGCCAGACAAACTTTAACTTTGCAGTTTATACTTTGCAGTTTATATTCTCTCTCACTGTGGAAGTCTGTCTTAGAGTGCTTTGTTCTCTCTCTCTCTCTCTCTCTCTCTCTCTCTCTCATTGAATGTATATGTAAGTATTTGGTTTTGCTTTCAATAAAATTTGGTTGAGTGCTGACACCTTGCTTTTCCCTGCATTCTTATTCTTGAAACCTGCAGAGAAAAAGAACCCATTCCTGCAACCCTCAGTGACCTCACCAAAGTTTTCACAAAAACGGGCAAGGAAGTCACAGGTATCCAAATACATGGATAATGTATTCAAAAACAATGGACCTCCTTTTAGTGAGCACAGAGCCAATAAGTACAATCTGAATTTAAAAAATAAAGAAAGATTTCTTATCTACAGCAGGTTAGGAGAGCTCAGGAGTTATTTCCAAAGCAATGCCCTCCTAGGACAAAAGAAGTGTGGAGATAAGATATGTTTGTATTAGAAAGTACATTGGGAACTTGTTCTACATTCCTGAGCATGCTCAGTTTAAGATATGATATATATTACTTAATATTCTCAGTTTAGAGTCATGGGTCAGGAAGTGATTGTGGTGAACATGCCGTATGTCTGGCAACATGGTGCATGCTTATCTCAAGGCCTGGAACAGATGTTCAAAAGCAAGAAACATCAGGCGGGAACACTTTCAGTCATACATAACTTGAAGAAGGAGAGGGGGAGAAGAGGAAGAGGAGATGGAGAAGGAGAAAAGAAGAATTATTTAGATTATTGAATGCAAACTAAGAGAATGGGCACTTTGAAGATATATTAATGTGGAATTTGCCCTTTCGTGCATCTACCTTACTTCATTGTTGACAATAAACTCTTAATAATTTCATTTAATGTATGTACTTGGTAAGGAACCTAGTTTCTGACTAATTATTAGAAAAATATTTTAAAGAACAAAGAGCAGTAACTATGAACCTAGGGCAATACATGGCAATGTCTGAAAAAATCGATTCAACTAGGAGGAAGGGGTTGATAATTGGCCAGGAATACTTCCATATCCTCTGATGCTCAGGATACCATCAAACACAAAGAGTGTCACTCTTGACACAATATAGACCATCATCATTGCTCTTGATTGCCCACCGGAACTAACTGGCAAATTCCTATTCCTGAAGACACCACACGGTGTGACTACAGGACATAGAGAAATTAAGTTGGAATCAAGCTCAAAGCCTTCTCTCTACTGACTCTCACACATAGCATTAGGAGGTATGATGCAGGCTACTGGGCTAGAAAAGTCATCTTATGGAACAGTAAACCCTAGAAGCTGTAATATTAACCTTCAAGGCAATATGTGTCCACCGGTGAATGGTGCCATGAATTTTATTATGGAGTAACAACCAACCACCAATTCATGCTTGGTACTACAGACTTGGTGAGGAGCCCATGGTTGGGGAGGTCATAGGCCCTAGGACGGAACTTATTAATTACTGTTATTGAACTGCTACATGAACATGTTGTCAAACTTCCTCCTAAATATGTCCATAAATTAGTGCTGCTCAGCCTTCATCAGAGAAGGCTTATTATTGCAGTGGTCAGTGGTTAATGCAGACCATGGTGCTCAGTAAAGCACAGTTGCATGTTCTGCCCTGTGTTGGATATCTATTTCATTCCGTACATGCCTCAGGAAACAAGGCAGAAGATAGGACCAAAGGATTGTAAGTGCCAGAAGATTTGGAGGTGTGCTTCAAAAAGATGTCTTCTTGATATACTATGACTATTGTACACATGAATGTGCTATGTGAATGTAGCTACATCTCTGTAGCTATGCTTACCAGCACAAGATCTGTACAAGAGTAGTCCTGTGAAGAACTTATCATGGGTGGGGGAGGCTGTCATAAAGCCCTACTCCTCCCTGAGAGAATATTAGCATTTAATGCTTGCTAGGAGGAAGGGGTCTAATTTTATTCAGTGATGGGGCCACCAATAAGTTGTTTATGCTCCAATGAATAACCCTCTCATTACCAATGCTCAATCTAACTAAACTCAGTGGGTCACTAAAATTTATATTTGTTAATTGAAAAAAAAAATCATGAAAGTAGGAAGTTGTGGTGGTTTGAATAAGAATGGTCTCCAAAGACTCCTGTATTTCAAAGTTTGGTTCCCAGTTGGTAGAACTTTTTAGGAAGGATTAAAAGGTGTAATCTTGTTGAAAGAGGTGTGTCACTGTGTGTGGATTTTGAGGTTTGAAAAGCCCATACCAGACCTAGGCTTGCTTCCCTCCCACCTCCAATGTATCAGAATACTGTTCTCAGTTACAGCTCCAGCCTGGTTGTCACAGTGCGCCCCATTACGATGATATTGTACTAAACCTCTGAATCTGTAAGTAAGCTCCCAATTAAATTCTTTCATAGCAATAAAACAGTGACAAAAATTGAAATTTGAATCAGGGACTAGTATACCACCATGACAGGCCTGACTGCTATTTCGGGAAGGAATATGGAAGACTTTTGGGGACTTTGGACTAGAAAAGTTGATGAACATTGTAAGTGGAGCTTAATGAGCAGTTCTATTCGAAGCCTGGAAGAGTAATGTGAGAGCAACAAGGGCCGTGGCAGTCTACCTTAAGGGATTTCACAGACCACTTTTGTGAAATTTTGGCAAAGAATGTGGCTGCTTTATGCTTTTGTCCAAAAGGTCTGTTAGAGACTAAGTCAATGGGTTTTGGACTAATGTCATTAGCAGAGAAGATGTCAAGACTGCTTAAAGTCGATTCTGTTATGTAGTTATTGGTGATCTCTCTTATGCAGATCTACAATGAAAATGTCCAAGCTAGGCAAAGAGAAACATAAAATGTGCACTTCAAAGAGAAGAAGAGAACCAAGAAATATATCCTTGGAGCCAACTCTCTTACTCAAGGGAGTAAAAAGTTTTTTTAAAAGGCCTGATTCAAAAGGGACTAAAGGGAGTGGTACCCTCAAGGTAAGACCCCACCAGCCAATTCAACAAAAGAAACTACTAACGTGTAGGTCAGGAAAGGGGTCAGACTCCAGCCCAAGTAAACTCTAATTTGAAGTCAAGGATACTGGAATAAAGGGGTTGTGGAACATTCTCTACATTAAGAGGCCAGACATGTGGCAATGCAGTCCCTGCATGGAGGTCTGGAGAGGTCATTATGTAAAGTTGTGATGTTGAAGCCTGAGTTGTGTTGGGGACCCCAAAATGCTGGACATGCAAGAGTCATTAGATATCTTCTGAGGAGAGATGCAGACAGTGTGTGGAACCAGCACAAGAAGTGTGTTGTAATCAACAAAGCTGGAAGGAATGAGAGCTCCACAGATCCAGTTAAGTTAGGATTTGGAGTTCTCCCTGCTAGACTTGAGTTGTCCTTTGGTCTAGTACTTCCTCACTGTGCACCCCTCTCAGGATAGTTACGAATATTTTGTTCTGTTGTTTATTTGAATTATATGATTTGATTTTGATATTATAGTGGGTTACAGTTAAGAGATTGCATTGAGTCTCGGAAGAGACTCTGGACTCTTAAACAATGTTTTGACTGTGAAGGATTATAGGGACTTTTGAAGTTGGACCGAATGAAATTTGTATTGTGAAATGGCCAAGCCTAAGGAGGCCAGCGAGTAGAATGTGATGGTGTGAATAAGAAGGCTTCCCCACACACTCACATATTTGAGTGTTTGGTTTACCCTCTTTTGGGACTGTTTGGAAGGATGAGGAGGTTGGGTAGGTTTTGAGGTTTCAAAATCCCATGCCAGGCCCTCTCTCTCTCTCTCTCTCTCTCTCTCTCTCTCTGTCTCTGTGTGTGTGTGTGTGTGTGTGTGTGTGTGTGCATGTCTGTGTCTGTGTCTGCCTGTCTCTGTGTCTATGTCTCTCTGTCTCTGTCTCTGACTCTGTCTCTGTCTCTCCTGTCTGTGAATCAGATATAAGCTCTTAACTATGGCCCCAGCACCAGGCCTGTCTGCCTGCTGCTAGGTTGCCTGACATAATGATCATAGACTAACCCTATGAAAATGTATCAAGCCCCTAATTAAGTGTTTTCTTTTATAAGCTGTTTTGGATTTGGTGTCTTCACAGCAATAGAGCAGTAACTAAGACAGAGGGAAGCTTGCTGGGAAGAAGAAAGGTTTTCAGCAGGAGAGAGGTGGAATAAGGGAAGGCAACGAGGGATGAAAATGTCTGAAATTCTTCACATAAATGTATGGAGTTATCAAATAAAATAGTTTTTAAAATCTCATTCTAGAAAGTGGTCTGGATTTTCTGTTCCTCGTGGGAACAATGCTGATGCTCTTACAGTGTGCTGCCCAAAATTAATTTAAATACAAATCAGTTAAAGTAAATTGAAACTTGAAATTTAATTCCTCAGGTGGATTAGCCACATTTTAAATGATCAATAGTTAGATGTGGTACAAGAATAAAAATATTTTCATCACCTCAGAAGTTCTTTGGAAAGGTAAGTCAAAGGAAGATCTTCCACCAGGGGATTCTTTTTTGGGATGAGGGTGCAGCGAACTTTATTGATGGTATTCAAGAGAGTAGGGAGGGCCCCCTAGGCCCCTCCTGTTATTATGGGGGTCTGGGATGGAATTGTGAGGGAGATGCTCAGCGTTGGGGGCCAAGCTGGGATAGAAACTCCTCAGCAACTAAGAGTCTCTCTCTTGCTCTCAGTGTCCTTGCTGGGGTGGGTGGTCCAGGGTTTCTTACTCCTTGGAGGCCATGTAGGCTATGAGGTCTACCACCCTGTTGCTGTAGCTATATTCATTGTCATACCAGGAAGTGAGCTTGACAAAGTTGTCATTGAGAGCAATGCCAACCCCAGCATCAAAGGTGGAGGAGTGGAAGTTGCTGTTGAAGTCGCAGGAGACAACCTGTCCTCAGTGTAGCCCAGGATGCCCTTCACTGGGCCCTCAGATGTCTGCTTCACCACCTTCTCGATGTCTTCATACTTGGCAGGTTTCTCCAGACAGCATGTCAGATCCACAAAGGACACATTGGAGGTAGGAACACAGAAGGCCATGCCAATGAGCTTCCTGTTCAGCTCTGGAAAGACCTTGTCCACAGCCTTGGCAGCACCAGTGTATGCAGGGATGATGTTCTGGGCAGCCCCACGGCTATCACACCACAGCTTTCCAGAGGTGCCATCCACAGTCTTCTGAGTGGCAGTGATGGCATGAGCCATGGTCATGAGCCCTTCCACGATGCCAAAGTTCTCATGGATGACCTTGGCCAGGGGAGTTAAGCAGTTGGTGGTGCAGGATGTGTTGCTGACAATCTTGAGTGAGTTGTCATATTTCTCCTAGTTCACACCCATGAGTGAGTTGTCATATTTCTCCTAGTTCACAAACATGGGGGCATCAGCAGAAGGGGCAGAGATGATGACCCTTCTGGTTCCACCCTTCAAGTGGGCCGTGGCCTTCTCTATGGTGGTGAAGACACCAGTAGACTCCATGACATTCTCAGCACCATTATTACCCCATTTGATGTTAGTGGGATCTTGCTCCTGGAAGATGGTGATGGGCTTCCCGTTGATAAGTTTCCCATTCTCGACCTTGTCTGTGCCATTGAATTTACCATGGGTAGAGTCATACTGGAACATGTAGACCATGTAGTTGAGGTCAATGAAGGGGTCGTTGATGGCAACAATCTCCACTTTGCCATGTGGAGAGCAGAGGGCAGCCCTGGTAACCAGCACCCAATAGGGCCAAATCTGTTTACACCGACCTTCACCATTTTGTCTACAGGACAAGGCTGTCTCTGGAAGAGGGAGGAGCAGAGCCCACTAGGGGATTCTTAATATCATCATGCTATAGTTTCTTTTCATGTCACAAGAAACCAAATATTAAATATATCACTTTAAAAACAGATTAATAAGACATATTTACTCACAGTGTAAAAGTGGTTTTCTAAACTCAAATGCTTCTGAAATATCTGCTGGCATTTCTCCTCATCAAGCTGTTGCTTTGTTTATAGATCATCACAACTGCACAGGAACTGGGAACTTAGGCCTGGGATCAGCAATGCCACTACCATTAGCAACTCAAGGACATGCAACTGTTCTGAAACCTCAGTCTCAGAGAAAGTTACAAGACCTTTAAGTTTAAAATAGAACTTGCCCAATCTTGAGGAAATTTGATTTGTGCCATTCTGTTAGGAGTCATAGAGCAGGTAAGGATACAGAGAATGGACAGCTATGGTGGCATGAGACAGAGAGACTCTCACCTGAGAGTCTGGGTGAAGTTTCTCACCAGCTGAGAAGCATGTTTCAACACAAGTGGTAACAGACATTTATGGCTACCAGCACAGAGTTCACATTCCTTCCACATACACTTACCTTATGTTAGAGCAATAGTGAACCAAGTTCAAGATTTAAAAGCACATGACATTGGGGAAGGCCTTGTCTCCCTGCAACACACACATACCTATGAATTATAAACAGCAACATTAATATTGCTTATAGTGAAGATATCCTGCCTTTCTGCATCTTGGGAGTCTTAACGGTTATAGTTTTGTTGTGTGCCTCTCAGGAGCCACACTATGATCTCATTTAGGTTTCTTAGCAACCTTTAAAGACAATAACATCAACCCCCACCCACAGGCTATATATGACGATGGTTAAAAAACAATCAGCCTGCACCCACACTTGGGTATGTCTTACTTTTCTTGACTCTTGCTTGCAAGGTCCACACCCACACTCTGCTGTATCTCTTGCACACTGTGTGCAAACCCTTTTCCTTGACCCTTACGCTTAAGTCAATATTAAAATGTCTTCATTAAACCAGGGTAGTCCTGGGAGTCTTCTCTATGTTTGCTCTGCGTCAAGGTCCCTAAACATCTAGGGGGAAATCCTCAGACAGCTGAGTGGGACAGCAGGGAGCTGAGCCTCCTTCCTCTGCCCCTGAGATTGCTGACAAGAGGTGTGAGGGAATGTGGAGGGGCTAATGCATACTACATGACACGTACAGGCGCAGTATCCACCTGACTTTACAGTCAATGACTTCCTAAAAGCCTCTCTGTCCTAGTTTCTATCTTCCCGTGACTCCCATGTTGCAGATGAGAACACTGAGGTCCGGAAAAAATAACATGGCTTTGCTCAAATTTTACACAGCAGCAGAATCTGAGCCAGAAAACAAACATCTGGTTTCTAAGCCTTATGCATTTGGTTGGAAATACTAACCAATTCAAGGCACTAAAGGAGCTAGTCTGCTTTGTGCTGAAGAATGCACTAGTGCTACTCAGAATCCTGCTCTGAGAAAGAAAACGACCTTCAGTGTAGCCAGAGAAGGGAAGAGGGAAGTACATATGAACTTAACCTGGACTCCACGGGCTGGCTGGGTTAGGACATTCAGAATTACCAAACACATTCTGTAATCCCTGAGCCCCAGTTGTTCTGTCTTTCGTAACCCATTGCCTTTGTCCATACCTGGAGTTCCAGAAATAATCTCACTCTCCACGAGATTGCATGATTGCCTTCATCTTTTCAAGTAAGGCTTCAGGAAGCAGTGTGTGACTTGCCTTTTGAAGAGCTCATTATGCTATTTGTTTTTGTTCCTGCCTCCTGTCGCCTCTCCTGTGTTGTATCTTATTTTTGCTTTTCTTTACGGAGCAACAGAGAACCTAGAAAACTTTCTTATATAAAATTCTTAAATTCAACTGTGTTTTTACTCCAGGTTTAATTATAAGAAGTAATACCCTTCTGGAGGTCAGGGTTTTGGGGGGGGTGCTCCATTATGCAGAACAGCGAGCAGATCCATGACAGCCAACCTCACTGGTAGTCTAATCCACCCAGAGCTGCCACTATTGAAGTGCTGTAAATAGAAAAAAAAAATATTCTCCAAAAGGGAAGCTGCCTTGCGGGCTATGCTTGACTGATCTTACAAACCCAAGCAGGGCTTGTTGAGTCAAACACATCTCAGCTTAAGCTCCTGGGACATAGCAGTCACTTGTGAATAAGCTGAATGGGCTCATCTTTTCATTCTTCTTTGCTCCTGCTGTCCATTCTCTGCTCACCTCCCCTCCTTCCTGCTCCTGGGACTGTGCGTCCCTCTGGGCTACCTCCTAGGTTCTTCTTAACTGGATTCAAACAGGACAGGCTGGAGGGTGGAAAAGAGATCCATCAGCTACCTGCTTCTGTGCTCTTGGACTTGACTTTGGATTTCCTGTGACTTCAGAGTCACAGCCTCCATGAAGTAAGCCTTCTCCTGGGTGTCACCTCTTCTCAGGTTCAGGAATATTATCTTTAGTCCTGACCCCATTAGCTCTAGACCTAATAACCACTTTCTAACTTACTATTGCTTACATGTCTTCTTGTCCTTTTGAGCCCTTTGAACCCTGTTCGTGCTTCAGCATACCATCCTTGGTTAAAGTCTTTAGCTATGCCAAATGAGTTTTATTTGAATCTTTGCCAGTACCCTGCTGAGTCAGGAATAGGGGATCAGCTCAGGGACAACTTGTGAATGTGCTGTTTTTACATTGAGGAAGAGTGAACACACACATAAATTCTCAAACAGCAAAATCTCACCTTTACTTAAAGATGTTATAAGAATGTACACATTTAATTATGTAATATAGGCAACTGATGTAGTTGAAAAGGTGTCTAGATGTCAAAAACTACCAAAAATATTAATACATGACAATCAGCTATTAGTTTGTGAGTGCATTATAGGGAAGTGTGTTACATGTACACACGAATATATCAGAGTAAAACAGTGCCAATCATTCATAAAATTGATAGGTCAGACTAGTATATCATCTGTGGCCCCACTTATCAGAAAGAGCAATGTTCTTTTTGTATTATAGCTGCTTGGTTTTAGAAGGTGTTGGTCTGAGCAGTACTGTGACATAGACATAGGTTGGTTTCAGATTGCAAGGCAGTTTAAAGAACCTGATATCCAAGGCTAATAAGACCCAGGCTTGAACTGCTTTAGTTCTGTGGAGTCGTTTTGATGGTGACTCCAGGGCTCAGAATGAAGTGTCTGTGCCCGGCACACTGGCCTTGTCTCTCCACACCTCACACTAGCTCATTATATGATTCATCCTAGTTTTCTTTCTCTAAAAGTAAGACGCATCCAACAAGTAAAATATATATATATATATAAAAAACTAAAGATAAGGAAAAGAGAAATAAAATCTAAAATGATCAAGAATCTTTACCCACAGAGATAACCCCTCAACTGAGGGGTGATTGATGTGCTAGCAGGAGAGAAGATGAAAGGGGCACCGTTCCTAGGGAAAAGCTAAGCACACGCACATTTTAGAGCTTGTTGTTTTCCTTTAACGATGTTTTTTAATATCTCTGTATATCATTTCTTATTTCTGAAAAACATTTGATTGTATGAATCTTTCATGGCTTGTCTATCCAACTCCATGCTATTAGAGATGTAGATTCTTTCTAGAATTCCTGATTTTCAAATGATACTTTAAAAGGTATCTTTATAACTACTCTCAATTCCAAGTGCAGAATTATTGCCATGCCTGAATCTTTTTAATGCAATGGGCGTGAGCTTTGCTTACCTTCCTTATTTCTGCGGGTTGATAGGGAGTCATTGAAATATGGGGAATTCCAGTGCTTGCTGAATCTTGAGAAATGGGACCCATCTCTCCAACCCAGTGCCTCTGTTGGACCTGGATTATTCTAATAGGATGAACTCATTCCCAACCTTCTGCAGCTTCAATCCTTCATCTTAGGTAACATTAATTAATGTTTTTCCCCCTCACAGATACTAGCAGCAACATGAAGGAAGACATGAGCTCTTTTCTGATTTTTTTCCACACTCATCTGTGAAGCATTTAAGTGTCTTTGCATCACGTGCTGCACTTCATGAACAGGACTGAGAATGATTATGAATTTGACTGCTGTCCCCATTGGGTTATTCATGCCATCATCAGTTTCTGTCCAAAAAATCATAGGTCATTGCATGTTTTGTAGTCTTTTTTATTAGATATTTTCTTCATTTACATTTACATTTCAAATTCTATCCCAAAAGTCCCCTATACCTTCCCCCCTGCCCTGTTCCCCTACCCACCCACACCCACTTCTTGGCCCTGGCAATCCCCTGTACTGGGGCATATTAAGTTTGCTAGACCAAGGGGCCTCTCTTCCCAATAATGGCCGACTAGGCCATCTTCTGCTACATATGCAGCTAGAGACACGAGCTCTGGGGGTACTGGTTAGTTCATATTGTTGTTCCACCTATAGGGTTACAGACCCCTTCAGCTCCTTCAGTACTTTCTCTAGCTCCTACATTGGGGGACCTGTGTTCCATCCTATAGATGACTGTGAGCATCCATTTCTGTATTTGCCAGGCACTGACAAAGCCTCACAGGAGACAGCTATATCAGGTTCCTTTCAGCAAAATCTTGCTGGCATATGCAGTAGTGTCTGCATTTGGTGGCTGATTATGGGATGGACCCCCAGGTGGGGCAGTCTCTGGATGGTCCATCCTTTCATCTTAGCTCCAAACTTTGTCTCTGCAACTCCTTCCATGGATATTTTATTCCCTATTCTAGGAAGGAATGAAGTATCCAAACGTTGGTCTTCCTTCTTGATTTTCTTGTGTTTTAGATATTCTAGGTTTCTGGGCTAATATCCACTTATCAGTGAGTGCATATCAAGTGACTTCTTTTGTGATTGGGTTACCTCACTTAGGATGATATCCTCCAGATACATCCATTTGCCCAAGAATTTCATAAATTCATTGTTTTTAATAGCTGAGTAGTACTCCATTGTGTAAATGTACCACATTTTCTGTATCCATTCCTCTGTTGAGGATATCTGGGTTCTTTCCAGCTTCTGGCTATTATAAATAAGGCTGCTATGAACATAGTGGAGCATGTGTCCTTATTACCAGTTGGAACATCTTCTGGATATATGCCCAGGAGAGGTATTGCGGGATCCTCTGGTAGTACTATGTCCAATTTTCTGATAAACTGCCAGACTGATTTCCAGAGTGGTTGTACAAGCTTGCAATCCCACCAGCAATGGAGGAGTGTCCTCTTTCTCCACATCCTTGCCAGCATCTGCTGTCACCTGAATTTTTGATCTTAGCCTTTCTGACTGATGTGAGGTGTAATCTCAGGGTTGTTTTGATTTGCATTTCCCTGATGATTAAGGATGTTGAACATTTTTTCAAGTGCTTCTCAGCCCTTCGGTATTCCTCAGTTGAGAATTCTTTGTTTAGCTCTCTTATTTGAATTTCTAGAGTTCAGTTTCTTGAGCTCTTTGTATATATTGGAGCACGTTTTGTAGTCTTGCCACATTCATGTGATCACAGCCCAGCAATCCAGAGTCACTGAAGAAAACATCAAGCCTCCACTGCTGGCCTGACATTCACAGAGTGACTATCTAGAAAACCCAGCTAGGAATGGCTGTTGCTGTTTTGACTGGAACTTTCAGTGCAAAACACACCAGACACACATATACTTCAAAAATATATATTTATTGAACACCTTCCGGGTATCTAAAGCTGTAGGAGGAAAGGAACTCAGGTTACAGTGTGAAGGACAAGTGGCCAGTCCCTGTCCTAGGGCTCACATCTAAACTAATTAAATGACTTACTCATGCAAGCACTTGGAGCAGTGAGTGGCACATAGGAGTCACTATGTGTTACTCTCTAGTAGTAGCATCACTTCCATTATTTGTGGAATGAATGAGGGAAGCCAAGAATCCTAAAGGCTAACCTATCAACAGAATCTCTAGTAGCCACGGAGTATAAATACCTGCAGAGACGTTTGTGAAAGCAGACATGAATGCAGCTTTGTGTAACTCTAAGTATGTGGTGCTATTAATTTACAAGGAGAAAAGGTTTGCTAACTTTTTCAGAGGTTCCATTCAAGACAGAGTGGCCCCATTGCTTTGAACTGCTTATAAAAGCAAGATATCATGGCAGATGCTGGATCAAAACTCGGACATCAGGAGTCAGGAAGCAGGAAACTACAAGGGCCCCACAATCATTTTGGAGGGCATGCTTTTAGAGACCTTTTAGTGACTTCCCACTAGATGATAGGTCCTACTGTTCTTCGCATGTTGGCGAGTGCACAGACGCAGGGCCCTTACGGAGCTTCCGTGGGAAGGGAATAGGAGGTGATTCCTGAAAACCATCCTTAGCCCTGCTCCTCCTTCTTTGCCTCAGCTTTATTTCCATAATGAAGAAATACAAATCTTATTTCCCATACGTTTCTGGTTCCCCGCTTTCTTGGCTTAATTAAATCTGATATGTATAAGATTTTAAATATTTCTTCCTAGTGAGACAGGAAAACTTATAAAAGGAAAATTTAAAGATTTGGCCAAAGTAGTTTGACTACTCTTCAGGAATATAATTCTTATCGGGAAAGTTTCAATTTTATACTTCAGGGAAAAAAGAAACTGTTCCAATTTAGGCCAATGCTTAAAGAGTGGCATACGGCAGGGTGCCAAGGAAGCAAGGTGAATTTGGAGAGCGGTGCTCTTAAGTCTGAGTCCTTCGCACATCGTAGCTAAGTGAGAGTTAGCAAATCTGTGCAGCTTGGAGGTCTCTCCTGTAAGCAGAGAGAAGTCTGAGTCTGCTCATAGGCGCTGTTCGAGAAGAGCTGAGGTTTTTACTGGAAAGCTTGGTAGATGTTAGGATCAGGCAATGCTGGTCCCTTCCTCCTTGTGCCTTCTGATTTGTTATGCTAATTCATGCTTCAAAGAAATCTTATGACAATGTCGGGTTTGTTTGTTTGTTTTTTTAATTTACTGCCAGTTAAGACTTTATTGATCCTTCCTGACTAACCTTTCTGAATATAATAAAGCAAAGCTCCAGACAAAAATACCAAAATCAGCCCCTTGAAGTCATTTGAAAAGGAGCAAAATAGACAGATTTGGGAGAACAGAGATACTGATTTCATTTCGTTTGCTGTCTATGTGTTCATTGTGCCCCAAAGGATAGTTAGTTAACACCAGTGGGAAAAAAAAAATCTTACAACCCTTCTGGTCTGAAGAACAAGGACCCAGATCCAAATGAATCAAAGCTCCTGGGGAGAGCAGGGATGCTAGGAGTGAGAGGGTCAGAGAGCATCCCAAATTCAGAGCCCTGAGCCCTGGCTGAATTTTGAGCCACATATGTGCAGTGTGGCTGAAAAGGAACTTGAGTACAAAGAAAAAACAGGAAACAGCAGACACCTCAAAGAAGTAGGGCTTTCAACAAAATGTTTTCTCTGTTGGTGCTAATAACATAATTTTATAGTCACAGTGTCTAGGATGCAATGAGAAGTTGTTAGAATCATGTAAATAACTAAAAGAAAGGATATATTATCAAGAAATATCAATGGAGATCTATCTTCAGATTATTCACACACCAGAGTTAGCCAAGAATTTGAAGCAGAGGCTTGTAACCCAGCTAGTGAAGAAAAAGGAAACATGTAAGCAATGCACAATAAGGTAAGAAACCGAGGTAATAAACATGGAAAGCATTTGAAAATCTACAAATTAGAAACAGAGTGTCTGAGATTTTAAAAATTTCTAAATGTATAAACAAGCAAAGGGAATGAGAGAGGATGGGTGAACAGAAAGAAATCTGTCAGTCTAGATTCTTGCTGTTGTAATCTTAAGACAAAAAAAGAAAAGCAAAACAAACAAACAAACAAACAAACAACCTTTCCAAAACAAAACCTGATAAAAAGTGACTGAGCAACTAATCCTATTGACTCTGACTCAACTCATAATTTTTTCTTAAATTTACTGATTCCACAAGTTTTTTTTTTTTAACCTTCTGGGTTTATTTTTTAACTTTTTAAAATTAGATATTTTCTTTATTTACATTTCAAATGTTATCCCCTTTCCTAGTTTCCCCTCGGAAAATCCCCTATACCCACCCCCACCCTGCTCCCTAACCCATCCATTCCTGCTTCCTGGCCCTGGCATTCCCCTATACTGAGGCATAGAACCTTCACAGGACCAAGGGCCTCTCCTCCCACTGATGACCAACTAGGCTACCCTCTGCTATATATGCAGCTAGAGCCATGAGTCCCACCATGTGTACTCTTTAATTGTTGGTTTAGTCCTAGGGAGCTCTGGGGTTCCTGGTTAGTTCATATTGTTGTTCCTCCTATGGTGCTGCAAACTCCTTCAGCTCCTTGGGTCCTTTCTCTGACTCCTTCATTGGGAACCTTGTGCTCCTTCCAATGGATGGCTGTGAGCATGCACTTCTGTGTTTGCCAGGCACTGGTAGAGCCTCACAGGAGACAGCTATATCAGGCTCCTGTCAGCAGGCTCTTGTTGGCATTTGCCTAGTGTCTGGGTTTGGTGGTTGTTTATGGGATAGAACCCTAGGTGGGACCCTGTGGGTTTTAGGTTGTGTCTTACACCAGACTCTAGCTTTCCTAATCCTTGGGCCCATAATGGGCTTTTTCTGCCTTTGGTTAGCTGAGTTGCACCTTCGGGATGACTTTTCCATGCCCTCCTCTCTGGCATTGTCTCTCCATAGCCCAGTCAAAGAGAAAGGTCATTCTTTTAAGTCAATGAGTCTGTCTTCTGCCATGGCTTAATCCCCTTCCTTAGTCGCAGGATCTCAGTGGATTCCTTCTTCTTTCCGCTTGTTTCCATCAGTGATTTCTCTGCTCTCATTTACTTTCAATACCTTCGTCTTATGATAAACAGAGGACCCTGTGGCCCGATGCCCGGAGGCCTGTGTCCATTCCTTGTCTCCACCTATGCAGCCCCGGCACTCTGTGGGACTCCTCTCCTGGGCTTAGTGTTGAGCCCTGAACGCCGAGCCTAAGGGATGAGTTTACAGTGCTTGTCCACTTTGACTTTGCATCGTCGTTTTAACAGTTTTTTACAACTTTGCTTTTAAAACTCTCTCCTAACCTTGTTTCCTCGGGCTGCTGCCTTTGGGTATTCCCTGTTACTGGGAGTGGCTCTCAGTTTTCTGCATGGATTATTTCCTCATTCCACATTACTGTCTGAAGTATCTGTTCCACAGAGCTCACTTGACTCTCACTGTTTCAGGGGCAACTGTCACACTGGGCATGCTCCCAACTGTATCTCAAAAAGATGCTTCTTTGGACCTCGATGGGGGTAAAACTAATGGACTCTGTAGAATTTCCTTTTGGACGGCACTTACATGCCTGATTGCATTTGATGTTTTTGTGAGTACCACTATTTACATGCTTTTACTAAAGAATATTAGAATCCGACCCCACCACCACCACCACTATACAACACACACACACACACACACACACACAACCTAATCAGTTCTTCCTTTCATTCTGTGGCAAACTGTCTCTTGGGTCTAATTCGCTGTTTTCTGTTGATCTTGTCCAGGTAAATAGTAAAATTTTCTTCAGGTTACAACAGTAACATCATAGAGTCTTCACTTTGTTTGCCTGATCAGAAATGGTGTGGTTCAGCCCTTTTCTTTTTCTGCCCTGTTCTAAAATGGCTGTGACCAGTCTCACTGCACAGAGGGAAAGGGACTAGAGTCTTGACACACTTGGTTTTAGCTCTTTTGTAACGTGTCTTCTCAACTCTCAGAGCATTCTTCATTCCCTTCTGCTCCCTTTTCTTGCTGTANCACCCAGCTGCCCATGGCCTGCTGTCTTTACCTATGACAAGGACCACATTTTCTGAGCTCTAAATCAGGATGTGTGGTCTGACAAATACTTTCTCTCACAAGTTCTAATTTATTTTTACATAAAGGTTTTTAGGGATATTAAATCACATGAATTTCAGTGAATAATCTCTTTTCTGTGAAGAATGAAGTCTTGTGAAAAATTCAGAAAAATCTCTCTGTGTTTGTAAATGGGAACTTGAGTCCTCTGAGACAATTGAGAATGGCAGGTTGGTTGGCAAATCTCTGGGGTTTTTGTTCTGTTCTATTTTGCTCTCAGGCATCCCTTCCCTTAACCTTCTCCTATGACATGGGCATTCCCCATTTCACCCATATGACCTTGAGAGGACCCATACATAGAGCCTTTTCTGCTAGTTAAACAGATCTCTGAGTGGATCCTGACTGGGTCCCTTGAATGGACAAACAGATCTACTTTCAGACAGATGTAGGAAATGACTTTCTCTCTTTTGCTCTATAGCAGCATGTGCAGAGATGTTAATGGAGCCTGTTGATGTTCACTCTTGCTCTGCAAAAGAAAGCACATCTGCTAGAACTGAAAGAGGAAGGGAAAGGAATAAAGAGAAGTTTCCGATGAGAACACAAAGCCATTTGCCTCAGCTGTTGCCTAATGCCACCAACTGACCTTTACTCTATATATGCTCCAAGTGATCTTTGAAATCTTCTACTTTTTTAAAAAAAGTATTTATTTATTTTATGTCTATGAGTACACTATAGATGTACACCAGAAGAGGGCTTTGGATTCCACTACAGATAGTGTGTGCCACCATGTGGCTGCTGGGAATTGAACTTAGGACTCTGGAAGAACAGTCAGTGCTCTTAACTGCTAAGCCATCTTTCCAGCCCCTTGAAATCTTCTATTTTAAATTTTATTATTTTTATTTATTTTGTGTGTATGTATGTGGACATAACTCTGCCACAGTACATGTTTAGAGACCAGAGTTCACTTTGGGATGGTAGGCTCTCTCTTGTTTTCCTGCAATGTCTAGTATTCTTACATGGGTCATAAGGTTTGGTGGCAAGCATCCTGAGCTATCTTGATGACTCTCTGTCTTTAAAAAATGAGATTATATTCATTGAAACAGATCCAGCAAACAATAGAATATCATAAAAATACCTTGAAAAACATGTCCCAGCATGAGGAAAACAAACAAGATAGAGAAAAACTGGATGGAGTCTGTTGGTGAGAGGAAGAGAAGAAGAGGCCTAGAGTCAGAAGTTCTGAATCAGTGTCCACCTCTGCCCCATGCCAAAGATGAGACCTTGGTTGAAAGTAGAAAGAATTATTTTGATTTAAGGTTTTATGCTTCAGGCCTCTGTTAGCACAGAACACTATGATAGGACTACATGGTAGAGAAGGCTGCCTTCCATGGCAGCATGAAGGAGAGAAAGATGTGAAGAGCAGCTGTGGTCCTAGAGCTACTTCAGTGGCACATAATTGCCTAGGCTTTAACTTCTAAAGGCTCCACCACTTCTACAAACCATCAATAGAGCCTTTAGCATATGGGAGACATGTGAGTTCCAAACCCTCACAGCGGCATTTGGGGTTTATGGTGAAGGCTTGCATAGTGAAAGCCTGTTAGATGGCTGTGGCAGGTGTCAGTACAGCATGAATCCTCTATAAAATGTTAAGTATTTGCAAATGGCACTTACCCAGAAAACTATACAATTGATGATGATGATGGTGGTGATGATGATGATGATGATGGAGGAAGAGGAGGAGGAAGAGGAATCTCTCAGGCTGAAAAAGACTTGTAAGAAAAAAGATAGTACTTAAGTATCAGAATCATGAGAAAGGAATACAGAAATTGATATTTAAAGTATCTGAAAAACACATCTTTTACTGAATGTAATTGGTTCAAGTAAAAATTATATGTAATCCTAATGAGAACTCTACAGCTGTGTGTGAAGTAGAAATGATGAGAAAGAAGGAGGGGGATCCAGCAGTTGCAAGCTGTCTTCAGCATCATCTACCTTGAGTCAACGACAAAAGGCAAATGTTGCTGTTCTTTTTGTACTTGAAGAAAATAAGATCCAGAGCTCAAATTCAATGGCAAATCTTATACAACCAGATTACTAGAAAATATCACATCCAGATAGGATCTCTGAAGCTTCAGTTTGAGAGTTAGATATTTATCAGTCATATTCTTCTGGCCTCTGCAGGGACTACACCCATGTGGTGCACATAGGGTATGCATGCTTGTGCACACGCACGCGCACACACACACACACACACACACACACACACACACACACACACCAATTAACATACACATTTTTATAGAGATGTATAGAGATATAGATATTATATAAGCATAAATACATCTAGTTTTCTTGTCAGATTGTAAGAACCAAGCAATAGTTTCAAGAAAAACAGAGTTTATTTAAACAAAAGCCATTTATTTGCATAGAGTTTTCTATTAGATTTAAAGTCTAGTGCTTTCAGGGTTGGAGAGATCGCACAAGGGTTCAGAGGACTCCTGATCTATTCAAGTTTGGTAACAAACAACCATATCAGATCACTCACAACCACACTAACTAAAACTCCAAGGGATCTGTCACATTCTTTTGACCTCTACAGGGACTACACCTATGTGGTGTGCGTGCATGCTTGAAAGTAAAATGTTGGGCTGGAGAGGTGGCTCAGAGGTTGAGAGAACTGTCTGCTCTTCCAGAAGTCCTGAGTTCAATTCGCAGCAATCACATGGTGGCTCACGACCATCTATAATGAGATCTGGTGCCCTCCTCTGACCTGCAGCTGTGCATGCAGGAAGAATGCTGTTTACAGAATCAAAAAATGGTTTTAAAAATCATATAATTCATTACTTTAAAAGTCTAATGTTCAGGAACTATTGAGTTCCTAAAACTTTATTTTTCTTTACCTATGCTCCAAGAGTTGCAGGGGGGGTCTTTGAGTTTACCTGACTTAGAAGTGAATGTTAACCCATGGTTATTGTTTTATGGATGCTGGTATAAATACATAAGACTCCAGGGCAGAGCTAAAATTCTTTATTACTGGCAGCAAAGAAGTATCCATAGTTTAATTTCATGTCTTATGTCTATTGGTTCTAACCCCACCCTGCCTACTCCCATGCAGGTGCCACAGACAGAGGGAGGCAGCAGCTATCTCCCATGGTCTCCTACAAACCCAACAAATACTAGTCTAGATGTTGCAGTGAAAAGATTTTATGCATATGAAATGTCCCATCAGTTCACTCATTTAAAAAAGAACAAAAAGGAAGGAAGGAAGGAAGGAAGGAAGGAAGGAAGGAAGGAAGGAAGGAAGGAAGGAAGGAAGGAAGGAAGGAAGGGAGATGATCCTGAGCAGACCAGACATAATGGGAAATTTTTAAAATCAGCTTTGGGCTTTCCTGAGCTAGAGACCAAAAAAAGCAGCTGTGAGCTTCATATCTGCTCCAGAGTAGCCCTCTATTCCTCTGGGGTCTTCTGCCCCCACTGCCTGCCTGAGAGAAAGTCAACTTATATCCATGACATTCTCTCCTGATTGTGTTTCTTATTTGCCTACACTGTGGATTCAGGGCTTGCTAAGTCGGTCTCCCCAACTGTGCAAACCCATTACCTATAATAAGTTCTGTAACATGGTAATATAAATTACTATATCACTGTCAATTATTGAAACGTATAACCAGTACATGTACAGGCTTTTCTCTTTCTTCCTTTTCAAGTCCTTGTTTCTGTACCTTTGGCCATTTTCCCGAGAGCATTGCCATGAAACACAGCTCTGCCTCATCTATCATGGGTGTGCTCTCACTTTTTGACAACAACCACATTATATGTCAATGACTTCAATATGTGCCTCTTAATTGTATCATCTTGTATTCTCTTAATGATGTTCTCATTCAGTAAAGGAAAACCACGTGAAAATGGAGAGAAGTTTCAAGACTGTTTGAATTATTTGTCCATCTGCAGCTTGGAGAAATTGCCTTCATCATCGTTACCAGCACTAGCAATATCATAGCTGTCACTACCATATACTGAGCTCTGGTAGGCTCTGGGTACTATTAACATGCTTTATAAGGATAATCTCTCTTACTCCATATAACATCCTTCTGATATAGATATGAATCCCATTTTTAGAGAAAATATGAATTTGGGAATGATTATGCAACTAGTGTTAAATGACTATCTTGATTGTTATTGGCTATTTTGTCAACTTGTCACAAGCTATAGTTATCTGGGAAGTGGAAACTTCACTGTGGTCAAACATAGGAAATTTTCTTGATTTATGATTGATGTAGGAGACCCCAGCCCACTGTGGTTGGTGCCATTCCTGGGTTAGGGTTGTATAGGGAAGTAGACTGAGTAGGCCATGGGGACCAAACCAGTGACAGCACTACTCCATTGTCTCTCCTTGAATTCCTGCCTCCAGATTCCTGCCCTGCTTGACTTCCTTCCTTGACTTCCTTCAGCAGACTGTGATCTGGGATACATAGGCTGAATAAACTCTTCCTTCCCTAGTCATAGTGTTTATTACAGCAATAGAAACCTAAGACAGGTCAACAGATGCCAGAGTAAGCATTATACTCTTTATTAAAGCTCTAACCAATTAGCAATACTGCCTTTGTAGGAAAGGAAGAATCAGTAAAGACCATTTACATCTGTAGGATCTGATCAACCAGGACAAAACTAAACAGGTATAGCTTAAAACTTAAAACTGACACTAGCCCTCCAACAATTGCAGCCTGCAGCTGAAGGTCAGTTCCAGCTGATATAATCACATATCTCTTTCACCCTTGGTTTCTAAGTGTAGCTTTCTGGATTTCCTGGATGCCATTCTTTAATCTCAGAAAAAGGACAGCTGGACTTCCTTCTTGCCAAGCCCCTCTGGCTCTGGCAATGGACAAAAACACAACAACCAATCACATTGTCCCTTTGCTATTGTGACTTTACCGCTCCTGACCCTATGATTTTGACATTATTGAACTGTAACCATAACATATCTGGAAAACACAGCAGGATAGAGAATTCGGTGGTGATTTTTGTTAATGTCAAGCCAACATAGTGTTAGTGCAGAATTATGGTGTTTAACACATCCCGAAAAAGACTGCAGTGGAAAAGCATGGCAAATAGAAAGAAAATGCCTACTTCCTCAAACAAAGTGCCTTGGCAATTGTTTTAGTCTTGGCTAAGGCATATATGATTTTTGGCTTGTGTTTACTTTATGGGCCAATCATCAAACCCTGATGTGACTATGAATAAAGATTATGTAGAATATGAAAAACAAATTACAGAGATGACTATGGAAGCTTTACAGATTCCAAAGAATGAGTGCCAGGATGGGAAAGCATCTTGGCAGAAGCCGCCCTTGAAAGAGATGGGGTAGGGTAATTATCTACTAACTCTTAGGATGTTTACCCTCTGCTCTTTAAAAGGGAAATCACAGGTGATAAAATGTCCCTTTACTTCCATCAACCTCTTTTTCTCATACATTGACGCCTCCGCTTTATTTAAATGCATTTTTAGTTGACTATAGACTTAAAGTATTATTCAGAAGTTGATTTAAAACTTCACTGTATCAGCCAGCCTAGTCAGAAGAGAGACCACAAGCTTCTATGTTAGTTCAATGACATGAAGAACCTCAAAATGACCTAGAGATAGGCTTAACTCTTAGATATCAAACGTCACACCTTAACCCAGCCACTCATTTCTGTTGGACTATAGACCTTATATTCCATTCACAGGGAAGATGGCACCAGGTGTTGACTGCTGATACACGTCATAAGTTTTTAAGCTTTCTCTTCAGCAGGCTGCTTGAATGCCTCCATAAGCCTTAGGGAGCTAGAAAAGAACAGTCAATGCTAAAAGAGGGGGAAAATTAAAGAAAGAAAAAAATCCATCGTCACCACTTTTACCGCAACATTAGAGGCTGAGATGGTCATGACATCTTGTAATCACATCAAAGGATAGTGCATTTGTGGGTTCACAAGCAAAAATGCTTGCTTAAGAATTCTAAGAAAGGAGGCTGGAGTGTAGCATGTACCTTTTTGCTCCCCCCGCGCCCCCACCTAAGCTCTGGGAATGGGCTACCAGCTCAACCCACTTTCCCTTGAATCCATGGATAAAAGACATACACAGGCTGCTAATTTTCAACTTGCCTTCTGACAGACACAATTGCTGGGAGCTACAATCTCCTACCTTGACAAGTGTGCCCTTATCAATATTTTTAAATCCTCACCTCTCCACTTGGTTTAAACTTTAGTTGCTCAGTTACACCTAGTTCCTGCTAAACATACCTGACCATCTGCCTATAGGAGCGACCACAGGCCACTGCTCGGCCTGAGATCTCACGTGGCTATTTGCCTTTACTCTCTCCCCAAAGTATGGCAAACTCTGTCTCTCCTCTCCTTGGATATCTCTGCTTGCTTCCAGGCACCCAGAAGTTCTGCTTAACCTTTCTGCCCAGCAATTGGCCCATGATTTCTTTACTGACAGATCAAGAACCAATTAGGGAACAGAACCTTAGCATCAAAATGGTCCCTACACTGGAGTGATGGCACAGAGGTTAACAATGCTTGCAGCCCTTGAAGACTATCAGACTTCAGTTCCTATCACAACTGCCTCTAACTCCAGATCAAGGGGACCAATTACTCTCTGGCTTCTATGGGACTCCCATGCATCAAACACACACACACACACACACACACACACACACACACACACACACACACACACAGAGAGAGAGAGAGAGAGAGAGAGAGAGAGAGAGAGAGAGAGAGACACCACATATAGACCACATACACACATACAGACCACATACACACAAAGACACACACATACACACACCACATGCATACCACATACACACACGCAGACCACACACATACGAGAGCGCGTTTTAAAGGAGCACCTAACTTTAAGAAAAAGAATTTTAAGAATAGAAGACAAATGTATATTTAAAATACAATTTCTTTGCATGAGTACAGATTGTCCCACTTCGCAGAATGTTGAGTTACTAGAGACAGTTGGTCTCAGCTATTGGAATGCTGGACAGTCAGCAGTGGTTCTAGCCAAATGGCTGCAAGGAAAAAAAGTCTATGTCAAGCTCTCATTTCTCTATCTTTGGCTACCGTGATTGTGGCTTGTTAAACAAACACCAGTAGGACCAATGAAGGAAGCTGGCTGAGAGCCATATTTCCTGCATGTTTTTTGAGAATGTTCCCAAACCAATAGTTGAAGACCAGGTGACAAAACTGGGTTTAAATTTGCTCCAATGACAATATTATATGCAAAACCTCAGCTGTGATTGCTGTAATCACCTAGTTAAGCCTGGGACAATCTGCAATTATTCTCTGAGACCCATCTGGCTTTTGAAGCAGCCAAACAAACAGTGGAAGGGGTTGTGGAAGGGGTTGTGGAAGGAATGATTGTCCTTGCCTAAGGTCTTTGATGGTGGACAAACCTTTCCAATGCTTCCAGAGGTACTGCATTGCTTTGAGTTTTTTATCTTGGAACTTCTGTTTGAGTTGTTGCGTAGTTAACAATCCTTATTCCTCAGAGTGGAGAACTAAGTGAAAATTCTAATGTTTATTCTTCTAGAATAGAGCCTAAAAATGAGGTGGACTAAAGCCTCATGAAACAGCCAACTTTATTCAGAGTATCAGACAATTTATATCCTGAGGATTAAGAAAGGTCTCCTGAGTAAAGTTCTCCTGAGTTCAGGTTGTATATAATAACCACAAGAGCAAACTGCATGTGGCAAAAAAAAAAAAACAAAAAACAAAAACAAAAACAAAAAACAACAAAAAAACTTGTTTTCCATATATGAATATAAACAAATGACAATAGTGAATTTTAATGGATAATCTAAAGTAAACTCACTCATATCCATTGTTGGTCTGTGGTATTGTGTCTGTTGGTTGTGTTTATTAGCTCTCATTACATTTTTAGAGAATATAAAAGCAAATAGAACACAAGAACTGAGTAAAATGAAGTACCTTCCCATAGTATTGGGTTTGAGTATGAAATGTTCCTTAAGAGTTGTTTGTTGGGGCTGGTGAGATGGCTCAGCGGTTAAGAGCACTGACTGCTCTTCCAAAGGTCCTGAGTTTAAATCCCATCAACCACATGGTGGCTCACAACCACATGCAATGATATCCGATGCCCTCTTCTGGTGTGTCTGAAGACAGCTATAGTGTACTTACATATAACAATAAATAAATATTTTTTTAAAAAGGAGTTGTTTGTTCTCCAGCTGATAGCACTATCTTAGGAAGCTGTGGATATTTAACAATACAGGCTTAGGTAGAGGAAGTAGTGACATAAGGCATGCTTTGTACCAGGTCTCCAATCCTCTGTCGTCTCAGCTTTCTGGTTTCAATGCTATAATTTTTTTTCTCTGATGTCATGCTTTCATGACAATGTCTCTAATAATGTTAACCAAATACATTTTTCCACTTAGTGTTCTGGTTATGATAAAATTACATAGAAATACACTATGAGCAGCATGTGTAAAGAAACATGCTAGTTCTATGTCTTCTCTCCTCCCAAAGTGGGCACTGCAGTAGTAGAGGGATGCTATACCCAAGGGCCATTCTACACAAGAGGAATCACTGCCCATGTGATGAGTCCAGTGAGAAGCACTTAGCATGTTCAAATGGTGATCTGAGTGCTTAATGAAAGGGAAATTTACAAGTAATGGTAGACTTAAAGAAAACCAATGAAGGTTGGAGAAGTACGATGGGGATCAACATCAGGGAAAAATGACCACGCTCAGAAAGTTCTGTAGCCCTTGGTGGGGATTGTATCCATTGCTCTACCAATGGCCAGGAAAGAGAACAACTTAGTGTCAGGAGTGCTTTTACACTAGAATTAACAGCCTGACTTTGGTATACCACTGGGTTTTACTGTTCAAGTGTGTGTGTGTGTGTGTGTGTGTGTGTGTGTGTGTGTGTGTGCAGGTGGTGACCAGAGGTCAATCTTGGGTATTTCTCAGGCACTACCCAATTTGTTTTCAGAGACAAGGTCTCTTACTGGACTGGGACCCACCAAGTAGGCTAGGCTGCCTGGCCATCAAATGACAGGGACCCAACTACCTCTGCTTTTCCAGGACCTGCCATCATGCCCAGCCTTTTTTTGCTTTTTTGTTTTTTAATTTATTTTGACAGTTGTGACCAGCTTGCTTGCTTCCTTCCTTTCTTTCTTTCTTTCTTTCTTTCTTTCTTTCTTTCTTTCTTTCTTTCTTTCTTTCTTTCTTTCTTTCTTTCCTTATTTTTTTACATCCTTCTCACTGCCCCCTTCCCAGTTACCCCCAACTCTCACAATCCTTCCCCCATTCCCCCTCCCCTACGTCTCTGAGCAAGTGGGAGCCTCTCTTAAATATCCCTTCACTCTGGCACTTCAATTCTCTTCGAGGCTGGGTGCTTCCTTTCCCACTGAGGCCAGACAAGGCAGCCCACCTAGAAGAATGTATCCCACGATCATGCAACAGCTTGTGGGATAACCCTGCTCCAGTTACTCAGCATGGATTCTGAGAATCAAATCCAGGTCCTCATGTTTGTGTGGCAAACATGTCACTGAGTCAGCTATCTACCTAGCCCCAACTTTTTCATTCTTTTTCTAATGTCATTCTTTAAATGAGAGTGCAACCACTTTCACTCACCACTACATATTTATGGACTACCTACCCTATGCCAGCCACTAAACTAGGCCATTTGGAAGTGCCTGGGAACAAAATGAGTAAGTAGGTACTAGGAGAGCATACATTCCATCTGAAAGACAGAGGGATGATACATCATGGCATAAATACACCTCTTTCCAATGTGATTGTACAAGGAGGTAAGGCCTTTAAATGAGAGCAGAACTCTAATCTACTATAACTGGTGTCTTTATTAGAGACAGTGGGGACATAGGTGCAGAGAAGAGGCTATGTCAGAGTAGTGAGAACACAGTCAGCCAGCTGTGTGAAGAAAAGCAAAATGTCAACTCTGATAGTGAGCAAAGAAATATCTGTTGTTTAAGCAACTCAGAGTCTGCTGTCTTGTTATATCTGCCTAGCAACAAAACGGGGGTGGGATTTAGATAGAGTCCCAGCACTGAGAGGGAAAGTAGACACAAGCCCCATCCCTAACTCTGAAGCTATCTGCAACTAATAACTGTTCACAAAGGAAAAAGTAGCTTTCTCCATTGGAGTCTCTCCGAATATACAAATCAAACTTGAGAGGAGGCCCCATGCTGAGCAGTAGATAGCCAATGCACAACAAACTCAATGATATTTTTGGTAGTTTGTGTAGCACAAGGCTTTGGCATTTTCTTCTGATTTCTTACATGACTAATCTTTTGTTTATATATTATGTATTCTAATTTTATTCTTGTGGGGTTTCTCTGTGTATGAATGTGTAGCTCAGCATCTGTATGTGCTTCTCATGCTTTTTTTCTTCTTTTCATTTTTTAAAAATTATTATTCTTATTGTATTTAATATGGATAGTTTATTACATTTTATTCAGGTATCTATAGTCCCTCTTAAATATAGTAACAACCTGTGCCCCCAAAGATATCCTCTCTTGTATTTAATGTAAACCCAGCTTCCTGTTATGTGATGTACCCATATCCTAGTTATTCTATGTATTTAGTAGGATTTAAGGTTTATGATAAAAGATATTTCTGACTTTGCAAAGATTTAACTAAAATAATTTGATGACAAAAAAATTATTATTCTTTAATCATTTTTTACAGTACAGCTGTTAATCCCCTCCTGGTCTACCCTCTGACTGCTCCTCATCCCATTCTTCCTCCCACATCTCCAAGAGAGTGTCCCCACCTCTCCACCCATCTATCTCCCTACCACACCAGACCTTCCCCACTCTCTGGAGCCTCAACTTTCTCAAGGGTTAGGTGTGTCTTCTCTTACAGAGGCCAGACCAGGCAGCCCTCTGCTGTATATGTGTAGGGGGCCAGCATACATCAGCTGGTGTCTGCTTCCTGGTTGGAGGCTCAGTGACTTAGAGATCTTGGGGGTCCAGGTTAGTTGAGACTGCTGGTCTTCCTCTACTCTCCTCCTCAGCTTCTTCTAGCTTTTCCGGAATTCAATCACAGGGGTCCCCAGCTTCTGCCCATTGGTTGGGGTACTTACTTATCTGGATCTGACTCTTTCTGCTGCTTATTGGGCCTCTCTGAGTACAAATATGCTAGGCTCCTGTCTGTAAGCACACCATAGCATCAGTGATAGTGTCAGGCCTTGGAGCCTCCCCTTGAGCTTGATCCTAATTTGAGCCAGTTACTGAACCTCCTTTCCCTCAGTCTCTTCTCCATGTTTGTCCCTGCAGTTCTTTTAGAGAGGAACAATTCTGGGTCAGAGTTTTTAACTGTGGGATGGCAACCTCCACTTGATTCCCTGTCTTTCTACTGGAGGTGGACTCTACAATTTCCCTCTTCCCACTGTAGGGCATTTCATCTTTTGAATCCTGAGAATCTCTCATTTCCCAGGTCTCTGGTACATTCTAGAAGGTCCTCTCCCCTCATACCTCCCGAGGTTGCCTGTTTCCATTCTTTCTACTGGCCGGCTCTCTGGGTTTCAGTCCTGTTTCCCCCTCCCAATACCTGATCATTTTCCTCTTTTTCCCTCCTTGTCCCCTGTCTCACTCATGTCCCTCCCTTCCTCTGCCCCCCTGCCCCCAACCCTGTGATTGCTTTCTTCTCCCTCAAGTGGAATTGGGGTATCCTCACTTGGGCCCTCTCCTCTCTCTCTCTCTCTCTCTCTCTCTCTCTCTCTCATAACAGACATTTGCATTACCCAAACAATTTCTTTCTCAAGTTCCACCTATGAAATCTGCAAGCATGACTGCACTCTTTGACTTTGCAAAATCTTTTGGTGGTCTTTTCCCCACAATCCATTGAGATACCTGCCTTCTGAAACATCATTTTCTATCTTCTCCTTGATTTAATCAGAATCATGTTGAATACCAACATTTTTTTATATGATTCTCTAGTAATCTGAAAATTTTCCCTCAAAATCCAACTTATGCACATGGGTTAATTTTCTTTTATGTTCTCAGAAAATCTCAGCTCCCATAAATAAAGTATGTTTAACTGTTGGGTCCTAGATAAAGAACAAAATGCAAGACGGATAGGGGGAAGTATGTAGTTCTACACAATGTATGTTCAGTCTGCCCATGCCTGTTGTGAAAGAAGAACAGATTTGACCTTAGAGATCAAAGACAGTTTGGAACAAGCCACATCATTCCTTGGGTAATGTTAGATTACAGATTTTTACCAATTTTTCAGAGAAATTAATATTAAAATTATATGAATCATTTTCTTAAAAAATGAGCATAATGATATCTGAGTTAACAATGCTATAACTCTATGCTATTTTCATTCCTTATATTCTATTCTATCCATAAGACGCAATAGCATGGCACTGCATTGTGATAAAATATCTTTTCCAGGATGGACCATCCAGAGAGTGCCCCACCCGGGTGGTCCATCACATAATCAGCCACCAAATGCAGACCTTACTGCATACGCCAGCAGGATATTGCTGAAAGGACCCTGATATAACTGTCTCCTGTGAGGCTTTGACAGTCTGACAAATACAGAAGTGGATGCTCACAATCATCCATAGGGTAGAACACAGGGCCCCCAATGTAGGAGCTAGAGAGAGTACCCAAGAGCTGTAGGGGTCTGCAACCCTATAGATGGAACAACAATATGAACTAATCAGAACCCCAAGAGCTCATGTCTCTAGCTGCATATGTATTAGAAGATGGCCTAGTTGGCCATTATTGGGGAAGAAAGGTCCTTGGTCTAACAATGTTTATATGCCCCAGTACAGGGGAATGCCAGGGCCAAGTAGTGGGAGTGGGTGGGTAGGGGAGCAGGGTGGGGGGAGGGTATAGGGGACTTATGGGATAACACTTGAAATGTAAATGAAGAAATCATCTAATAATAAATAAATTAATTAATTAAAAATATATATATATCTTTTCCATTCTAAGACTGGACCTCCCAGTCAGAGTTAACAATACTCCTTGATGTTCCTTACACCTTGAGACTGCTGTCCTCCTGGGCATTCAGCCTTTTTGTTTAAGCTGCTTTTTAAGGGAACAATGTACCAGTCAGCCTTACTTGTCTTATATTTCCCATATAACCTGCTTTTACAACCTAAGCTAACGCATGGCTGTAATCTCCCTTATAATGCTGAAAGCAGCAAATACCGAGGTTGAAATCTCCTTCTAAGATGAATATCTGTCATAAATGTTATGGTCATAAATGGTGACCACATCGCTTGATAAATAATAGTATTTGTAGTACTGTTTGTTATCTGGGTCACTTGGGTCATTTGGAGATAATGAGTCAATCCCTTGTAAAACCGTATTAAAGATTTCTGTAAAGTATCTCTCATTCCTTCCCCATAGGATGCTTTCTATTCTATTCAATAAAGCAATGTCCTTTGTTAGTGACAGACACACAGAGAAATGCAGATGCAGGGACAGATTCACAGGACAGTCTTCAGGCAGGCCCAGATTCAGACTTAGACCACAGACACATGGAGGACAGGTTACAGAGGAAACATGAAGAGGAGAATTAAAATCGTGATGCTCTCTTGGTGAAATCGCTCCACAAGTGAAGTGCACTTATTCCTTTCCCCAGAGTTAATCACTAACACATTTAATATTTGTACAAAAGTTTAAGGATGAAATTAGGTAAAATATATAAACATCCTAATGACAGCCGACATTTTTACTAGAAAAAGCCAAGCAGACAGGAATGGCTCTGCATGGAACCTCTTTCTGTCATGTCTGAGCACACTCCACCAGCAAGGCTGACTTCCCAGGCAGACAGCAAAAAGCCAAGTTCAGAAAGACTCACACTTTTTTTTTATTCTCTGCTATGGTCATCCTGAAGATTTTAATATTTTTCTCTAAACTTGTGTTTTGCACACCTATTGGTACACTGGATCATGGGCAATAACGGGTGTGCTATGTTTCTAGTATGGAACCTTTTGACACCCACCATGAGCAGAGACTCCTAAAGGATCCACTTAACTGGGAGCTCATAAAACACGAGCGGGTACAAAATCAGTGTTATGTCTACAGTTGAATACATGAGGTTCCGATAGCCGAGGGAGAGTATGCTTCCTCTTCCTCATGGAGCCTGCTATGAAGGAGAAAGAAGGAAATGACTTTCCAGAAAATATGAGCAGTCAAGTGGCCCTGTCATGCACGTTCTTTCCCTCCATATTTTTCCATAGTAGATTACCGTATACTGAAAGAGATGACCTCAAAATAAAGAGAACAATAAAGCATGAGTCTTCTTTCTTTTCAGTCTTGCCTTCCTTGTCAGCAGACTGGGGGCTAGTGCTGGTGGAACATATGCTTTCTAAGAAGTAAAATAAAAGCAGATTTTTTCTTTGTTTCTGTTGTCGCAGTGCTTCAGGGAAAGCGGGATCTATGCAAGTATATTCTGTGAAACTTGAATTATGGCTCTGGAGATTCCATAAACTTAAACATGCTTTCATATTTGCATTTACATCTTATAATTACATTTAAAGATTTATTACAAAAAAACAAATAGAAATGGCAAAAACTCAAGATAAAGATGCAAATGTTTAACTTTTCTTTACCTTTAGAATAATACTACACAAACATAATTTTTAAAAGTGTAACAAGACCAAAAATACACAATAGAAGCAGGAAAGGGCACTTATTGTAGAATTTTAATACAGTTATTCCTCCTTTGATAAAAAGGACACCATTTTTTTTTTTTCTTTTTACTGGGAACTATCGATTAGGCAACAAGCCAGTGGCTGTGAACACAGACTTCAATTCACTGGGCTTTGGACACTTGAGCCGTGCTATGAAGAAGGAGGGATGAAAGTTCAGAAATCACATGACCATTGTAAAGGGTTTGTAGAAGGGAGAAAATCCATCTGGGTGGTGGCATTGGCTAATGTCCATTTGCAATGCACTTCAGACAGGCTGCAGGGAACAAGTGCAGCCTGGCAAAACAAGGAAAGGAAAGGGTCAGTTCCCCTGTTAGCTTGGGCCACAGCAATCTCATCGGAGAAGTAATGCGGGGGGGGGGGGGGGGGGGGGGGAGGAGAAGGCTCTCTCTTATGATCCCTTGACAACCTCCTGTCGATTCTTCGAGTTCAATACGGGAATGCATTTCTACAGACAAGCTGCCTTGCTCACCCTCAGAAAAGCCAAGGACTAATGCAATAGATCAATTGATTTGTCAAGCCTGAGCAGACAGAAACAATTTCTTTAGCTAGACTTAGTTAATGCAGATGGCTGGTTTCTTTACCCTTTAATACAATTTACACTGGCTGTGGATTACACTCCCAGGAGGGTATCACTGTCTCCATATAAGGCCCTAGGCTCTTTCTTTAGGCATCTTGAAGAAGAGATTAAACTGTACAATAAAATCCATCGATGGGGAGAGTGTGCCAGGATGAACGGTTAGGTTAGTAACGTATCTGCTGGGTATCACAGTAAAATGGGAATCCTGTTGCCATTTTCTGTCCAGTCACAAATGCCACATCAGTCAGTGTACATAAAGAGACACACACAAAGAACATACCATTGCCTGCAGATTCTTCACACCTGGAGTGCCAACTCCAAAGCTGAGTGTCTACAGGGCTAAGCTGTTAGAACATATGCTGATCCAGTCTGCCCTCTGTTCCAGGCTCCTCCTCCCTGTCCCCACTCCCTAAAGAGGAAAAGGGAAAGGGCAGATTCCCCACCCCCACAAATACAAAAAAAAGCACCAATAGGGGCAAGTGTCATTTAGGATGGAACCGCACTGTGAGCATCATATCAGACATTTTCACTGTGTAGCCATCAGAGCACTGAAACTAACGTGGATGACTTAGGTCAGTCACTCAGTGTGGAAAACATTAGACATGTGGGGCTGCTGGCAGCATAGAACAACGGACTGTTTTTACCATAAGCCTTTTTATTAATAGGAGTATATTCTAAAATAATGACAAATAGTACAACAGAGAGAACATAAACACAGTTGTTTGTGATCATTACCCAGTGCTGTGTACAATGCAATACTTCTATGTAAATGCTACTGTTACAGCCAATCATTACAGGCAACATGCATGGGATGTTATGCTGTGACCATGAGACAGCTGTGATATCACTAGGTGACAGGAATGTCCAGCTCTGTTATAATCCCGTGAGACCACTCTCCTGCATATGGTTGGGTGCTGAGTAAGACAGCATTATCAGCTCGTGAATGTTCTTATTTTTCTCTTTTTCATTAAATGTAGCTAGGGAGGGGGACGGAGCACTATATTGTTGATATACTATCTGGAACCTCTCCTTTCCTGCAGCATTCTGACAACCCAAAGTCACACACAGCTCCTGCCTCCGCCACAGAATCCCCGTTGCTGCATACTTTTGCACACCGCTCTCTCCATGGGAGCTGCTCAAATGTTCTCTTCAGTGACTGTTGCTCATCCCACACAGTCCATCTCCTAGGCTATGCAGAAAAGACCATGTTTTCAAGCCCCTCTGGCCATCGGTGTGCTCATGTGACTGAGTTCTAGTCCCTAGAACATGAGCAGTAGTGCTGTATGGACCACATGGACCTCCCATCCTACATTCTCCAAGCTCTGCTCCTAGATTATAAGTACCAGGAAGTTGTGAAACTTTCCAGAATGCCATGGAATAAAGGCCTTGGGAAGAAAGCCATCTAGATTCTTGTATCACCATATGAAGGAGAGCCATCTATTGATGATATAGATCACTGTGCATGGACTCTATCTTAGGAATAAACGAACTTTTATTATGTTCAAAGACTGATTTCTAACAACACAGTCCATTTGCGAGTTATGGCCCAGTTGTAACCCAGGTGTCCTTCAGCAAGCTAGAGCCTCCTTGTTCCTTGACTTTTTTTTTTATTACAAAAGCCAATATGCTCTCATACTTATAGGAAAATTCAGGGCTCTCCCCCCTTTTTCTTTCACACCAACTAACAAGTGGTTTCTAGAAAGACTTATAGGGACTTGGTTATTTGCATTTCTTAGAGCTCCACTGACTTCTTCCGTCTTGAAAACAAGCTCAGATGTGAAAGGAATGTGGGAATATGAGCGCTTTGCTTAGTGGTCACTGTAACATTCTTCCTTCACCTTTTATTTTGAGTCTTGCTAAACTTCCAGAGAAGAATGAGTCCCTGACATTCTGTATGCATTACAATGTCCTATGAGGATAAGGAGAAAAGGAGAGCACATTCGTTCTGCATCGTCCATGCTACTGCACACACTTCAGCATCCCATGGACCTTACTTTCAAAACAGTACTTAAAATCAAAATTATTCAAAACTTTAAGAGAGTGCAATCGCAGCACTAAATCACATAGTGCTTCTTAAGCTTGGGTCTCTGTGCAACTGCACAGGTTATAAAAGGTGGATTAACCGCAGAAGAGATTAACCTCTCTTCTATGTTGTATAGCAACTTCCCCTGAAATGAACTGAGTCATCATGTAAGCAATCTCGTTACAGTTTAGGAAGTGCCCAAGTTTGTTTCCTTTTGCCATGATAAAATACTGACCAAAAGCAACTTGGGAAGGAAAGGGTTGACTTCATCTTACCACTGAGATGAATTGTATGCAGTCCATCACTAAGAGAAGTTAGGGCATGGATTTTCCACTAAAAGAAGTGGAGGCAGGAACTGAAGGAGAGACTGTGGAGAAATATTCTTCATTGGCTTGATCCCCTGGATTGCTCTGCTACATTTCTTGTCCAGTTCAGACCTGCTTGCCCAAGAATAGCAGCACTTACAGGAATCTGAATCCTCACATATCAAACCCAACCAAGAAAATGTCCCACAAATCAGTCTGATGGAGACACTTCTCAGTAAATATTCCTTATTACCAGTTAACTCCAGTTTGTTGACAAAAAACTAGCACAGCAAGTAAATAATTCACAAGTCTCAGGAAGTCCTGAAACTTACCAAATTTACAAGGCCCCTTCTTCACTAAGGTCATATAAAAAGTAAGGACTGCTGTGGAGAGGAGACTGTCTGACTTTTGGAGATGCTTAGAAGTCATCCAGAGAGCTTTAGGGATGGAGCTTTCATAAATCATTACCAGTGTTGTTTTGGACTTTTCAGTGACGCAGCTACCTTTGAATCATCCATGCTCCAGTAAGTAACCACTCACCCCTACTACTGTAAATAGCCCCAGTAAATTTAGTCACCAAGTTAAGCTTTGGTGGAATCAATCCTTTAGTCTGTTATTTGTTTCCTATCTGGCATAATTGAATTCTTGTTTTGTGTCTGCCCAGGAAAAGTCAAACATTATCCTGTCACTAGCAAACAGAGCATATAAGGCAGGCCTGCAAAAAGGGAGTTACTGAGCAGGGATTAATAGAGACTCTGCTTAAAGCAAAGTCCTTTTCACAGTCTTCCAATGATACTGAAGGTATTTTTGTGAGGCAGGTTTCCTTTGGGGGGGTGGGGATGTGACTCAGTGCTGATTCATGCTTCTGGCCTCAGGAGGGACAAAAATATATCCAGAAGCTGGTACACTGGCAGACAGGTTACAACTTTCAGATTTGGAGCTAGGATTCTCATACAGCAATGAGCATCAAGTTGAGTGATTGATCTCTGCTAGTTAGTGTCCTTGGTCCAATCTGTCACTGGACTGTACTTTTCTACAGCTTTTTGCCCTCTTTAAAGCCTTACTGAGTGGCTCTTCTCATAGATTCAGCCTGTTCCCATTTACCATCATTCTTCCCTCTTGGATAGCCTTTGAAAACAGAAACCATTTCCCACTTACTAGCCAAAGAATTTTGTCTTACTTGAATCACTACTAGTTGATATTTGTCCTGGTAGATCAAAGTGTCCCATCAAAATGATTTGCCTAACAAAACAAGCTGGATTATTTACTTAGAGAATTTAATTGTCAACATTTACATTTTTTTCCTCTCTAGTTCTTTGATACCTGACAATTTTGACATGGAACTCCTATAACCCACATCTCCCTTTGTGGGTTTGGGTTCATTTCTCTGATCTTTAAAGTCATGTGTACATCACACATATTCAAATACAAATGTATATGCCCATTGCCTAAAATAATATTGTCTAACACAATTGGACATTGGTTAAAAAAATGGGGAAACGTTTTATTCAGTAACAACTAAAGTATGGAAAACTGAGATTCACATGAATTCCCATGGGATAGTTGGTCTTGAAAAGGGGAAGAATGAATAAATAGAGAGCAGGGCAAGTGGAGGCTTAGTGCAGAGAGAAGTGTAACATCCCAATAGGGTGGCTAATGGCAGTGCTATTAAAAAGCTATGTCCCTTAGTTGGCAATTGTATCAGTTAGAACTCTAACCTACTGAAGCTGTAGAGAGGCCAGCTCTGTCCTTCTTGATGAGTGCTTTTCAAAGAAATGTCTCTCAGGTCACAAGGAGATTTTCTAGCATTACAGGGGATTCAAAGCCACAAATGTAAGTTCCTTTTTTAAAAAACTTCTTTTAGTTATTCTTATCTTCTAAGTAAATTTATTGTGCATATTTAGTATATATGTGATCCTATGAGATCAAAGTATATGTGTATATATAGTAAAATGTTAATACAGTGAAATAAATTAGTAGCTATCATCTCACATATTTCCTATTTTAATTTTGGCAATATCAATCATCCCATGAAGCAGAAAACCATATAAATATAGCTTATGTATTTATTTGTTTATTTATTTATTTATTTATTTATTTATAGAAACCCATATAAATTTAGTTTAAAAATGTATATTTTATTAACTATGCTCTTCATGTTGAATAGGCAGAGTGAATGTATCTAAACCTTTTCTACAGTTATAACAAAGTTCTAAGAAAGAAAGGATCACACATGAATATTTCATCAGAACAAAAAGTAATTTTTCTTAGGGATTCTGAGTTTTCTAAATCAGGAATCTAAGACAAATCCAGGGTCATTTGGGGCATATGGATACTGTGACAGGGCAAGACAGAGCAGAAGTTCCTTCATCTTGTATTCTTGCTAAGGCCATTTTAAGTTTGATTAACCAGGGTTGTAGGGGATAGACAGAAAAATATAGTTATTTGAAATAAATTATTTACAGAAAAAAAAGAAAAGAAAAGAAAAAGAACTTGATATTCATGATGGAAAGTCTCATGGAACATTTCCTAAGCCTATTCTAGGAACCTGAGGTAAGATACCTCAACTCATTTATCTTGACTTCTATTAACCTGCCTGTTTATGCCACCCCCAACTCCAGCTAACTGCTTACTCTAGCTTTTGTTAAGCGGCTGGCTTTCACAAAAACTCCAGGTGCAGCTGCCAAGGAAGATATCTGGATGTAGTTGTTGCTGTTAAAATGCCCTTACTCTAAATCCTTGGTGTTACATTCCAGCCCCAAATACCTAAAGAGTTCTAGATGGCTGAATTAAAGACTTTTACTTGGCTATACATCTAAGTAATCTGCTCTGGGGCGGGGGTGGGGGGGAGTGGGGGGAGCGGGGGGGGGGAATGGGGGGAGCGGGGTGGGGGAATGGGGGAGCGGGGTGGGGGAGCTCTGAATAATAATACAAAAAGCTAATCTAGAGGTTGAGTTTGTGTCATTGTGTGCCAAGAGTTCTGTGGTTCTCAAAATATTCTACATAGGGCTGGAGAGATGGTTCAGAGGTTAGGAGCTCTTTTAGAGGTCCAGAGTTCAATTCCCAGCAAATACGTGGTGGCTCACAACCATCTGTATGGGATCCAATGTCCTCTTCTAGTGTAGCTGAAGATAATGACAGTATACTCACATATATAGAATAAATCTTTAAACAAACAAACAAAATACCGATATTCTGCATGGGCATAAACATCTTTTTCTGTACATGTATGTTTTCAATGAACTTCCAAACAGCATCATACTACAGGTATGTTCTAACATACAAAAGAGAAATGTCATGCTGTATAGGTAACAATGATTACATTACCTCAGAAGCTCATAAACCCTTTCTTCAGAGGTGCCTATATCTATAGGCAAATGATCAGAGACTTGGAAGTCTAAAGGGAAGATACTAACCTCCTTTGAACCACAGCATCTATATGCTGACACTGAGGAAACACGTCCCAAAAGATTTTGCCTTAATGACGCCAAGTTTCTGCTTAATCATAGCTGATTCTCCAGTCCTAGATGACCAGCATCAATTGTCCCAGCAAAGTAATGGCTTCATTTCAGTGGTACTGGCCTCTTATTAATTACATCCAATTCTTCAATCCCAGCTGACCAGAACTACACTTTTAATTCAAAATATTATAAAAATGGCCCTAGTAGAGTATTTGCTTATTTCTGAAACTTTACAAGCTCAACCTTTGTCATGCATATTGCTCTCAGCATTATCTTCCAAGCTACCACAGAACAACTGACTAAGCTCTGAACACTTAATAGATTTTCTAGCCCAAATTTCAAATGCCACCATGATATTCCTCAAAACAGATGGTCAGGTCATAGAAATACTCCATGATTTGGTACCAATTTTTAGCTTAGGTATAGTTTCTATTGCTGTGATTAAACACCTCCAAAATCAACTTGGGAAGTAAATGGTTTATTTTATTGTATAAGTTGGGTCAGGAATTCAAGGTAGAGACAGTTGCAGAGGCCATGAAGGAGTGCTACTTACTTGTTTGCTCCTCATGGTTTGCTCCACCTGCTTCTTTCTAGAACCCAGGACTGCCATCCCAGAAATAGTTGGGCACTCCCAATCATCAATTTAAAAAATACCCTTACCTACAGGCCATTTTCTCAATTAAGATTCCTTCTTCTTGGATGACCTTAGCTTTTGTAAAGTTAACATAGGAACTAGGCAACACAGCTACTAAAGATAAACTGAAATAGACTAAACAATTTAAATGGACGTAGAATATCCAATGCATAGAAGAATTTTAAATATCCAAAGTAGAAAGGCCCAAAGGCAGATGGATTTAGCACAGAATTCTACCAGACCTCCAAAGAAGAACTAACACCAATACTCTTTCAATTATTTCATAAAATTAAAAAATGAAGGAACATTTTCAAATCTTTTTTAAATAACCAAGATCATCCGAATACCCTAATCTGAAGACCCAACAAAAAATAAAATCACAGGCTGATGTCTCAGGCCGATGTCTCTGATCAATGTAGAAACAAAAATTCTCAGTAAAATATGTTCAGACTGAATTCAAGAACACATCAAAGAGATAATCTAGTATGAGCAAATTGTATTCATCCCAGAAATGCAAGAATGGTTCAACATTTGTGAATCTATAAACAGAAACCATCACATAGATAGACTCAAGAACAGAAACCAAGTGAACATCTCATCACATACAGAAAAGACCTTTGACAAGATCCAACATCCTTTAATGAAAAAAGAAATTACTATAGGATCTAAGAGAACAGGAGACATATCTTAATATTATAATGGCAATAAAGCAAGCCCACAGCCAACATCTTGCTTAAAAATTCAAAGCATTTCCACCCAAATCAGGAAAAAACGAGGTTGTCCACACCCCAACCTGCCCATATTGTGCTGGAAATGTTAAGTAGGGCTGTAAAAATAAGTGAAGATGTGCAGATGTGATAAGTGAAGGAACATATATATATGGAAAATGAAAGCATTCTTATTTACAGATTATATTAGATGATATTATTTGTATATTGCAAATGATACCAAAAATCTCTCACAGATGATAAACACACTTAGCAAAGTGGCAGTATACAAAGTTAATGCTCAAAATCATTAGCCCTTCCTATACAGAAATGAAAATATGTCGAGAAATCAGAGGAACAATAGTATTCACAATTGCATCAAAAATTCTAGAATAAATTTAATCAAATAAATGAAAGACCTATACAATGAAAACTTTAAGACACAGATAAAGAAATTGAAGAATAAGCCAGGCAGTGGTGGCCCATGCCTTTAATCCTAGTATTTGGGAGACAGAGGCAGGCAGATTTCTGAGTTTGAGGCCAGGCTGGTCTACAGAGTGAGTTCCAGGACAGCCTGTGCAATTCAGAGAAACCTTGTCTAAAAACAAAACAAAACAAAACAAAAACAAAAACAAAAACAAAAAAGAGAAAAAAATGCCTGATAAGACCCTTCATACACAGCAGTCCCTAAAGGCACCAAATCTGTCTTCGGAGGCCTCACCCTGTCACTGTGCTCTGCAGCACTCTATCGACACCTACACTCTCCTCACTGCTCCAGTGAGCCCAGTGCCTCACCCTGTCACTGTGCTCTGCAGCACTCTATCGACACCTACACTCTCCTCACTGCTCCAGTGAGCCCAGTGCAAGTGTGCTACAGAACAGAAGCTTTGCAGTCAGGTCAGTCAATCTTGGGTTTTTAACAAGGGGGGAAACTGAGTCAGACATGGTTGACAAGGCTGAGGCAGAGCAGGTTTGTTGCAAATTTGAGGCTAGCCTAGGCTACTGTACACAAACTTTTTTGTCGATTTTATATACACTAGAGTCATCAGAGAAGAAGAAACCACAGTTGAGAAAATGCCACTAGGGATCTGGCTGTGAACAAGGCTGTAATGCATTTTCTTAATTAGTGATTGAAGTGGTGGGGTCACCCCTGGGCAGGTGGCCCTGGGTTCTATAAGAAATCAGGCAAAGAGAGCCACGGAGAGCAAGTCCTGTTTCAGTTCCCATTTTGATTTTCTTCAAGATGAACAGTGATGAGGAAATATAAGTCAAATAAACCTTTCTTGACTTGCTTTGGTCATGGTATTTCATCACAGAAATAGTAACCCTAATTAAGACAGCTACATTCTAAGTTCCAGGTTAGCTTGGCCTACAAAGTGAAACTTTGTCTCAAAGGAAGGGAGATGGAAAGTTGATTTTGTTACTACACATTTTAATCTATACTGAGAATAAAGTTTTTTAGCATATTTCAGACTTGTTTCACCCTCGACAATTTTAAGGAGTATTTATTATTATTTCAAAATCGTTCATGTAGCAGTTTCATCAATGATATCTCATACTTTTATAGATATCTGCATTTTTCTTTAAGTTTGGGCAAATCGCTTGCTCTTCTTTGTGATGCCTTCTTGCTCATGCTACCTCTCTGTGTACAGGAGTTTCCCATGGGCTACACTGCCCTCCTTCACAGGCAGAACCATCATGTCTCCTCTGCTATGATCTCATGCTTTCAGCTATGTCTTCCCCTCAACTTCATGAGAAAGACACATTTTCTATCCAATATGAGGCATGAAATCAACTTAAGAAGCCCAAATGACTAACATTTTTGAATAATAGAATATAGTAGGGTATCATGGTGTAACTGTAGTTTCCAGTGGAATTACTGGATGGGCTCTGCATTAAGCATAAACTGTGTTTCTTACATCGAGTCAGAGTCAAAAATTTTAAAAGCCAACAAAGTAAGATACACAAGATACACAAGCATTGCAAAACTTTGCAGATAATATTTGAATGTTATGCCTGCTCCAATATTAGTTTTCATGGGTGTTCACCCTGTGTCCAAGTGCAAGTTGACTTGTCTTGTTTGACCCTGGGACCCATTTCTTTAGAGAGGTTTCAGAGTCATCTGATGTCAATGATGAAATGGAATTTAAGGTTGAGAACCTAAGTTTCCCAGCAACGTTCTTTATTTCCATGTTCCACGTCTATCCTACAACCCAGTATGTCCCAATGACCCCTGCTTTTCTGTGGAAGAAAATATACACAATGTGTCATGGTCTCTTTTCAGTCTCTTTCCCCATAGCTAGCCTCAGCTATGCTCTTTCTTGATAGGAATCTTTGGCTCCAGCCACTACCTCAGGATCCCACTCTGCCTCTTTACACGTTGTTGTTCTCCATTTCCCAGCATCCTTTAAGTCTTGACGATTGCTGAAAACCCTCTGGGCACCTCTGCCAAGACCCATGTGATACTCTAGTGCTCTAATGGGCATCCCTTTGCATGGCCTCACAGAATTTGATTAGTGGGTGCACCTGCATAGCAAGTGCCAGGTAACTGTGGAAAGGAGCATACCTGGCTATTGACAGGTAACTGTGGGGGTGGAGTCCAGACAGAATACCAGAAATTTGGGGCATTGCCTACATGACTAATGGCCACATACCTCTCTAAGGGGGAGGGGGACTGTGGGAGGCTGTAGCTAAGACAGGAGCCAGAGGCCCAGGAGGTGTGGTCTGCCGAGGTTCAAGGCCTGTGCTCAACCAGGGACCAGGTTGTCTGTACACAGCTCACCGCCTCACACCCAGTGACAACCCTGCCTTAGTTTTCCTCATAACAAGCAGGATCTCTTGCCCGCTGACCCTAATCTGGAGGCTGTGGAGCAACTTCCATCCTGCCTGCGTAAGCCACAAGGTCTAACTCTGACGTCAATCAGAGTGGCCCCTCCCTAGTAGCTGCACCATTCACAAATGTCTCAAAGCGAGTCCCCCATGAGCTATCTCTCTCATTTTTGACAACTTCAAATGAGTGCTACTTGCTGGGGTCACTAGGAACTCAACCAACTACAAGCCCCTCTGGTGGGAAGGTCACACAAACCCCAAAACAGAGAAGGGAAATAACATGAGTTACAGAAAAGTCCCCGCTGCTAGATACAGAGGTTCAGTAGTGACATTTATGCTTTTGGAGTTCTTGAGAAGCAGAACAACTGAAGTCATTAAAATTACTGTGCAACCAGGCACAGATGTCCAAAGGGCATTGAGGAGAACATTATAATGGTACCCAATGGGGTCTGGTGGTGGATTCTTTTTTTGTTTTATAAAAAAAGTTTCCATTTTTCCTGGCAGCCCACTAGATATCAGGGACTGTGCCCAGTAGATATCAGGGACTGCCCAGTAGATATCAGGGACTGCCCAGTAGATTTAACTTGGATATTCATGCTCATTTTGAGGCACCAGGATTCAACATAGAGCCTAGGCCAGTTTTCTGGACATTGTCTATTGCTGTAATAGATTCCTCTCCATACCTCTTATCAGCCAGTAGAACTTGAAGGCTCTACCTCTTAGGTGCTTCAAAATCTTTTTCTGTTCTGTAGAATTTCTCCAGTCCTTTGTGTGAGCAGCCAGCCCATAAGTGATCTGGCCTGAGACTTAACTCTTAGGCTTCAGCTTTTAGGTCCTCTTAACCTGTTAAAGCTTGAGGTTCAGAGCTATAAACCCAAGTATATCCAGAAGACAAAGGACAATCAGAAGATGATGTCCACAGTGACATCTGTGGACCTGAATACAGAAAGTGTTCTATCAGATTAAAGCCATGAACATCCAAAGACCATAAAAGGTAAAAGTGGGCATCCAAGTCTTTGAAAATATATCTATACATATGAGGCAAAAAAAGAAAAAAGAAAAGAAAAAAACCCAATCTTAATAGTGAAGAGAACAGTGATGGAGTGTTTTCTGTGTTGATGAAATGAGGAAGAAGATAAAGCCTTCCCTACAAGCTAATAAGTACATCCTGGTAAAGAATGTCTCATAAGAAACCCCAGCATATAAAAATAAAAAGTCTGTATGTGTTTGTGACTATTATACTCAAAACAGACAGAATAAGACATAGACTAATGTCATTCAAGACTGTAGACATGTGAAATTATATTCCTACCAAAATTATATTCGACAGCATGTAAAAAGAATCGTATAGAACCAAATCTAGATTATTGTGTGGAAACAAGCCTATTTCAAAGTCTATTTGAAAAAAAAATCAAGGATTGTGAGTGATTATTTAAACAGGTTGAACAGAAAACACATAATCATATGAATCCATACTTAAAATCCTTAGCAAAGTTTAACACTTATGATTTAAAAGCAAGAATATGTGTAACATTGAGGAAGCAGTTCCATAGGCACACATCTTAAAAAGCATTAGAATCCTTTTTTTTTTTCCCCAGTTTGGAAATGTACAACCTAATTACTGGAACTAATACACATATTCAAAACCAGGGTACTGTTAAAGAAAACACTAGTAAGATTCTTCATGTTTGGCCAGGCATGTGGTGCACGACTTTAATCCCAGTACTTGGGAGATAGAGGCAGGCAGATTTCTGAGTTCGAAGCCAGCCTGGTCTATAAAGTGAGTTATAAGACAGCCAGGGCTATACAGAGAAACCCTGTCTCGAAAAACGAAAAAAAAAAAAAAAAAGATTCTTCATGTTTAAATTCTCATTTAAATGAGAAATGTAGTTGTTGACATGAGGAAAATTTTTCCTGGAAATATTTAAGAGAAAATAGTTTATACACATTTATGAACACTATTTTTATTTTAAAAAGCTATATGCATAAAGTATCAAGTAGAATACATTGAACTATAAATATTAGTTATACTCAGACTAGACTTACTGATAAGGATATTTGAGAACATTCTGACTAGTTTTTTTTTTAATCTTTGAACAATAAAATGATTTAGTATATGATAAAAAATATTTAAAAATAAACAAAATTTCCAGTCTGAGAGTTATTACTGAAAGCAAAGTCTTGTGAAACTTAATTTAAAAATAAAGTCAGAGACGTGCTTAACTCTAGAAAACATTTATTCTCCTCCCAAAAGCCAGGTATGGAAATGTGTATTAAAATGGTAATTCACTGTTGGTTAAGTAAACAGTATAAAACCCAGTGTGTGAAAATTTATTTTGATTTATGAATGTGACTGTGATGCCAAAATGATTTTAGTGTTGATTAGATAAATTAACACAGAGAAAATATCTTTAAAATTAAAATGGCATATTTACATGAGTATATACACCTTATCAAACTAAAGTTAAGGTTTGCACATTTTGCTATATACAGCATAACTCAGAAAGGTGAAGGTGGACAAAAAGCATGCATATAAGTGATACAAATATCCTTCCTTTTTGTTTAAAATGTTCCATGCATTTCTAAGTCTACTATTGATTCAATTACCAAGTAAGAGCGGTGAGACTTCTTCTGACTGTGATGGAGCAGTTGGTACCTCAGGAACATTCCACTGGAAAGCACTACAAAGACGGAGCAGAAGAAAACAGTTCACCTGAAGACGTTGGGGAGATGTCAGGAAGCTGAGTTTCCTTGGCTGTAGATGAGGGAAAGCCTTCTGAGGAAAAACATCTCCCAAGATATTAACAGTCTTTAAATTGTGAGGTGATATAAGAAGAAAGTGACTTCTGAAAGGGCAAATATTCAGCAGAAATTTCAATTTGAGATATATCAGAGAGAAACAGATGTGTTGAAGACAGGAATGTAGGGAGGGCCCTGGCAAAGTTCTTGGCTTCTATTTGAAACTCTCGAAGGATGCTGCCAGGAAGAGAAGGGCAATGCCAACTCTAACCTCCACACAGAGGACTTCTTGCTCTCATCTGTTCAACAAAGAACAGAAGAAAACAACGGCATGCAGGAAATCACCATATTCTATTTTTATACAGTTCAACAGTAGTGGAAAAATTAGCAGGCATGAGAAGAAATAGGAAGAAATCAGTGCAAATTTAAGAGATTAAAAAACCCAGAGAGCTGGACGTGGTGGCTCACGCCTTTAATCCCAGCACTCGGAAGGCAGAGACAGGCGGATTTCTGAGTTCGAGGCCAGCCTGGTCTACAGAGTGAGTTCCAGGACAGCCAGGGGAACACAGAGAAACCCTGTCTCGAAAAACCAAACCAAACCAAACCAAAACAACAACAACAAACAAATATACAAACAACCCAGAAAACAGAATAACAACCAGAATACTGTAAGTATATAATTTATCAAATATCAGCTTTGAGGTAAATTTAACTATAAAATCAAACCAAACTAAACCAAACCAAACCAAACCAAACCAAAACAAAACAAAACAAAACAAAACAAATTAAATGTGGGGAATTTCCTCACAGTATCAGAATGTATAGGTAAACTCAAGTGGGAATCCTTGGAATTTGGATTGGAAATTCATAGGCTCTATTAGTTCAGCAGACTCCTAAATAGACTAAGCTTACTAACATAGCTGACTCTGAAGAAGGAAGCAGATACCAGAAAGCTTGTCAGCAGAAGGTATCCAAATCGAAAAGGAAACAAAGGGAAAAGGGGAATAAAAATTAGGACTGGCTACTCCGAAAAGCTATCTTTGCATTGTTCCTGGGTCATGCTCCGCGCTCACTGCAGCCACCTTCTCCACCCACCACCTTCTCCAATGCGGACAGCTTTCTCGCCAGAGTCCTCAAACTCGACTCGCTGCGTTGGACCGCGGGCACCATGTCAGACGCGGCAGTGGACACCAGCTCCGAGATCACCACCAAGGACTTGAAGGAGAAGAAGGAAGTTGTGGAGGAGGCAGAGAATGTTAGATACACCTGCCAATGGAAACGCTCAAAATGAGGAAAATGGGGAGCAGGAGGCTGACAATGAGGTAGATGAAGAAGAGGAAGAAGGTGGGGAGGAAGAGGAGGAGGAGGAAGAAGGTGACGGTGAGGAAGAGGATGGAGATGAAGATGAGGAAGCTGAGGCTCCTACGGGCAAGCAGGTAGCTGAGGATGACGAGGGTGACGAAGTCGACACCAAGAAGCAGAAGCCTGAAGAGGATGACTAGACAGCAAAAGGAAAAGCTAACCTTACGCACCGTGACCTATTCACCCTCCACTTCCCGTCTCAGAATTTAAACATGGTCACCTTAGAGTAGAGAAGCAGACCCTGCCCGCCCACAGCCGTGCCACCCACAGATGACATGCGCTCTCCACCACCCCACCAAAACCACAACATCAATTGGCAACATGGGAGGAAAAAAGAACCAGAACTTCTCAGGCCCTGCATTTTTTCTTAAAAATACGTTAAAAGGAAAATGTCTTTGTATTTTTTCTTTACAGTTTATATTTTTGTACAGATTGTTAGGGGTCAGCCATTGTTAATGATAACAGGTGACCAAACCAGCCTTCAGAGTGTTTTCTGTCCTACTTCAGACTTCACTTGTGGTGTGACCATGTTCATTATAATCTCAGAGGAGAAAAAAAAAAACTTAAAAAAAAAGCAAACAACAACAACAACAAAACAATCTTATTCTGAGCATTCCAGTAATATTTTTGTGTATGTACCTAGCTGTACTATAAGTAGTTGGTTTGTATGAAATGGTTAAAAAGGCCAAAGATAAAAAGATTTTTTTCCATTTTTTTTGTCCATGAAGTTACTGTTAATTTTTATTTTTTGGCCTGTTTGATGTATGTGTGAAACAATGTCCACTAAACTGGAATTTTATTTTGCTGAGTTGTTCTAAAAAAAAAAGCAAAAACAAAATAACAAAAAATTAGAAAAACAAAAACAAACAAACAAACACCCCAAACCTTAGGATGTATGTAATTGATGTCAAAAACTGAAGAATGAGCATAGGCAGATACGACATTTGAGTACATTATCAAAACTAATTTCCCAAACTGATGATTAAAAAAAAAATCAAACATCAACAACAAAAATAAGTAAAAGTAAAAAAATTAAGACAGGTTCTCAAAGTCCAGCAGCCTCTAAGTAGGCTCCACACAGTGCAAACCAGCTCCATATCCGTGCAAATAAATTGAAGGAATCGGTAGACATAAAAAACGTCGTCACAGCAGTCAGAGAATAAAAGAGGCATTCCATCCGAATGAAATGCAACTCGTCTGTAGCTTCGTATCAATAGAAACGGGAATACAAAACACAGTGGGACAATATCATTAAAAAGCTGAAAGAAAATAACTGACAGCTTAGGGCATTCCTATCAACATAGAGATTAAAATAACATTGGTGGGTATGCGAAACCTGGAAGAATCAACCCAAGCCACAAGCACCTTCACATGTATTAAGGGTAAACCTTCAGGCAGAGTAAAAATAATTCCATAGCACTTGCATTAATAAAGGCAGAAGAACCTGAATTCAGGTTAACCTCAGTGAGTATTATATAAACTAATGTTAATGTTTATGAAATTCAATATATTATATGTGACATATATGAAATTCACTGTATTATATATGCTATGTTGGGCAGCAAACGTAATGAAGCATTTAATGGATGCCCTTGAAACACTAGAACAAGAGGAAGAAGAAGCCAAGTTGGGTTAGTGATGTAAACTGTCCTTATATCAGATGAAACCTGACATCAGTAGGAATTAATGCATATCACAATCTTTAGATCAATAGCTCTCAACCAAGGGCGCGCTTGCTCTCCAGGGGACAATTTGAAACGTCTAGAGACTGCAAATGTCACACTTAGTGGTGGGAGGTGGGAGTAGTGAGACTTGAGAGGGCATTTCCTGGGTAGAGGTAGAAGGTACCACTTAACATCCTGTAGAGAACACAGCAGCCCTTTCAGCAAATTCACCTGGCCCAACATCTCAGCCCTGCTATGGGTTGAAATGCAATTTATTCATCCAAAAGAAAGGTGAAAGGGTTTCAAAGAAATAATGCTGAAGAGAAACACAAAACAAGAATACATATTAATATCAAAATTCTAATCCATCAGCTAATACAGCCTTTCCAGTAGTTTCATCTGAACACAGGCTCACTTCCACCTGGCTCTGCTCATCATAGGGCTCTCAACTTGTGGCTTGTGAGCCCTTTGGGGGTCGCATATCATATGCCCTGCATGTCAGCCATTTACATGATAATTTTTTGTTTGTTTGTTTTGTTTTTTGTTTGTTTGTTTGTTTGTTTTCGAGACAGGGTTTCTCTGTGTAGCCCTGGCTGTCCTAGAACTCACTCTGTAGACCAGGCTGGCCTCGAACTCAGAAATTCACCTGCCTCTGCCTCCCAAGTGCTGGGATTAAAGGCTTGATTCTTAACAGTAGCAAAATTACAGCTAAGAAGTAGCAATGAAAATTATTGTTGTTATTATTATTATTTTATGGTTGGGTGTAGAGAAAAATATCTTATGGACTGTATGGATGCAACATGTGTCAATGAAAGCTGACTGTAGCTGGGGCAGGAAATAGAAGGTGAGACATCCAGCAAGAGTAAGGATTCTAGGAGAGAGGCAGGCAGGGGAAGAGGAGTCTACTCTCACAGAGAGGAGGATTGTGGCATACAGCTAAGGACCAGGAAACTAGTCAAGCGGCAGAACTTAGACTATGATTAGTGGGTTATTAATTTAAGAACTATTGGGGAACCAGCCAAAGCTAATTGGCCAAGGCATTTGTTAATATATATTTTATATATTTAATATATATCCAAATTGTTATTTCAGAAGCTTGAGGCCAGGAGGCAAACTCGGTTTTTAGAGTTGAGGGTCACCACAGCATGAAGAAGTGGGTGAAAGGGTTGCAGCATCAGGAAGGTTGAGAACCCCTGGGAGGGAGCAACTCATAACCTCACCTCTCACTCCACATGTTACTGGGAAGCTGCCTGAAATCTTCACTGAAGATTCTTTTTTCCTCCTAGAAGCACGATGATGTCATTACAAACTAACAAAGTTAAACATATAGGCTATGCTTCAATTCATTTTTGTTTTTTTTAAAGGTATTATTAATATTGCTTATGATTGACAAGTCATAATTAAATATATCAATATGGTATATTGTATTATTTTGATATGTGATGTGCAGGTGAAATGACTAAAATAAGCTAATATATCAATCACCTCACCTATTACTTTTTATCTTGAGACACAGGAAATTTGTTTTAGTTATTTTGAAATAACTGAACTACCACCAAAGAATATGAATAAGCTGGACCTAGACAGAATGGATGTAGCAGATGTACAGCTTGGTCTTCATGTGCATCCCCTAAAAATTGGAGGTGGGGGCTTTCTCTGACTCTGTGGTGGGCATTTGAAACTCATTCCCATAGCTAGGCTGCCTTGGTGACGGGGCCTTATGTGGATGGCCTGGTTTCAGGGTCCCTGAGTCAGCTTTTGAAGTCAAGCCCCCTCCGGGACTCTGATCTGGAATCTAGAGTGGTAATGGAACAAAGGAATGGGCAAGCAGCAGGTAGTCAGTAGAACAAGGAGAACCAGAATTCAGAATGCTTATCTGGGCAAGGTGTATGTAGTCAATTAAGTCAAGACAGGCAGAACATTTATGACTTGTGTGCCTTAGTTATATAATAGGATAACAACATCTTCCCTCTTTGCTTCCTTTACTGGTTAACAGACAAACATGAAACATCTGAACAAGCAGGATAGGCTTTGAGTTCTGGGACCTGATAACGTGAATTCAGTTTTGTCTCAGCAAAGTGAATTTTACTCCTGAGAAGGCTAAGCTCAGCAAACTGTCTACTAACACTAGGTTGTTTCCAGTTTCTGCCTAATAAAAGGAAAGCTGCTATGGACATAGTTGAGCAAATGTCCTTGTGGGATGGAGGAACACCTTTGTGTTTATGCCCGGGAGTGGTATAGCTGGGTATTGAGGTAGAACTTTTCACAATTTTCTGAGAAACTGCCAAATTGATTTCCAAGGTAGTTGTACAAGTTTGCACTCCCACCAGCAATGGAGAAGTGTTCCCTCTTGCTCCACATCCTCACTAGCATGTTCTGTCACTTGAGTTTTTGATCTTAACCATTCTGACAGTGTAGAGTAGAATCTCAGAGTCATTTTGATTTGCATTTCCCTGATGACTAAGGACATTGAACAGTTCTTTAAGTCTCTCTCAGCTACTAATGAGTCCTCTGTTGAGAACTCTCTGTTTAGCTCTGTACCCCATTTTTAAATTGAGTTATTTGGTTTGTTGGTGTAATTTCTTGAATTCTTTTTCTATTTTGGATATCAGCCTCTGTCTGATGTAGGGTTGATAAGGATCTTTTTCCATTCTGTAGGCTGCCTTTTTGTCCTAGTGACAGTGTCCTTTGCCTTAAAGAAGCTTTTCAGTTTCAAGAGGTTTCATTTATTAACTGTTGGTTGTAGTGCCTAAGCTGTTGGTGTTCTGTTCATTGCATCTAGTTTTATGTTGAGGCCTTTGATCCACTTGGACCTGCATTGTCGACCAGGAAAGGATGCAAAAAAGGAAGTTACCATTATCCTGTTATGTAACTAAAGCACACAAATCATAAATGTGCTGCCTGTCTTGACTTAATTAACAGTGAGAAGCTTGCCCACTCCTTTGTCCCCTTATCTTTCTAATTCTGTGTGGAGGGTAATAAATATGATCTGTCTTCATTTTTCTACATGCAGATATCCCTATAGACCAGCACCAAGCACCATTTATGGACGATGCTCTCTCTTTTTCCACTGCATGGTTTTGGCTTCTTTGTCAAAAATCTGTAGGTATGTGGGTTAATTTCTGAGTCTTCAATTCTATTCCGTTGATCAATTTGTTTGTTTTTATGCCAATATCATGTGGTATTTATTACTATTATCCTGTAGTAGAGTTTGAAATTAGGGATGGTTATACCTCCAGAAGTTCTTTTATTGTACAGGATTGTTTTAGGTTTCTCCCCTCCCCATATGAAGGTGCTAATTGCCCTTTCAAGGTCTGTAATGGATTGTGTTGGGATTTTGATGGGAATTGGATTAACTGTAGATTGCTTTTGGTTAAATAATCATTTTTACTCGGTTAATCCTTTCCATTTGCTTTCCATCTGCTGATATCTTCTTCAATTTCTTTCTTCAGAAACTTGGAGTTTTTGTCATATAGGTCTTTTACTTGCTTGGTTAGGGTTACATCAAGATATTTTATATTATTTGTGGCTATAGTGAAATGTGTTGTTTTTCTAATTTCTTTTTCAGCCTGTTTATCATTTGTATAAAAGAGGGCTACTGATTTTGTTGTTGTTGTTGTTGTTGTTGTTGTTGTTTGTTGTTGTTGTTTTTTATCTAGCCACTTTTCTGAAGGTGTTTATCCACTGTAGGGGTTCTCTGGTAGAATTTTTGGTGTCACTTATGTATACTACCAGATCATCTGTGAATAGAGATATTTTAACGTCTTCTTTCCAATTTATATCACCTTAATCTCCTTTGGTTGTCTTATTCCTCTAGCTATAACTTTAAGTACTATATTCAATAGATATGCAGAAGAGTGAGCAGCCTTGGCTTGTCCCTGATTTTTATGGAATTGCTTTAAGTTTTGATCCATTTAACTTGATGTCAGCTATTGGCTTAGTGTATATTGCCTTTATTGTCTCTAGGTATGTGCCTTGAACCCCTGCTCTCTACAAGACTTTTAATATGAAGGGGTGTTGGATTTTGTCAGAGGCTTTTTCTGAATCTGAGGAGATGATCATGTGTTTTTCCCCCCTCCCCCCCCCCCCGTTTCGGTTTGTTTATATGGTGGATTATGTTAATGCACTTTCCCGTATTAAACCACACCTGCATCCCTGGGATGAAGCTTACTTGATCATGGTGGATGATGTTTTTTCATGTGTTCTTGGACTTGGTTTGCAAATATTTTAGTGAGTATATTTTCACCAAAGTTCCTAAGAAAAATTTGTCTCAAATTTTCTTTCTTTGTTGATTATTTGTGTGATTTAAGTATCAGGGTAACTGTGGCCTCATAGGATGAGTTTGGCAATGTTCCTTCTCTTTCTATTTTGTGGAACAGTTTGAAGAGTGTTGGTATTAGCTCTTCTTTGAGAGTCTGGTAGAATTCTACACTAAAACCATCTAGTCCTGAGTTTCTTCTAATTAGGAGACTTTAATGACTGCTTTAATTTCCTCGGGAGTTATAGGACTATTTAAATTGTTTACCTAATCTTGATTAATTTTGGGAAGTAGTATTTATCAAGAAAATCATCCATTTTATTTAGACTTTTTTAATATTGTGGAGTACAGGCTTTTGAAGTTAAACCTAATGAATCTTTTTATTTCCTCAGTTTCTGTTGTTATATTCCACTTTTCATTTCTGATTTTGTTAATTTGGATAGAGTCTCTCTTCTGCGTTTTAGTTAGTTTGGCTAAGGGGTTTGTCCATCTTGATTTTTTCAAAGAACCAGGTTTTTTTTTTTTTTTGATTCTTTGTAGAGACCTTTTGGAAGCTAGCCTTGAGTATGGACCTGTGAGAGCTGAGAATAGGGCTTGATGAAGCAGAAGCTACAATTCTAAAAATATAAACCCCACACTCAATCACAAAACTGATGAGTTTTGCAGACTCCAGGCACTCTAAATCCCAAAGTCCTTAAATGCCAGCCATCTAGACAAATGTAGCTCAGCTACACAATGTAAGGCAGACCAACACAAGCATGATGTAGCAAAGAATCCTTCATCATGTGTCTTTTTAGGTATTTGTTTTAGCAGAATATCTTTTTTCCTGTGTCTGCTTTAGCTAAACATTCCTTCACAAATTTGCTCTAGCAAAACACCATCCATCAGACTTTCCAAATAACTCTTAATTTTCTACTTCACATAGCTATGTTGGCCTCTATGTGCCTTACTAGTTGAATATGGAAAATATTTCCCTAAGTTGTTGTTTTGATCAGGGTAGCATTCTCTCTGTTGTCAAGTTGATTTGACATAGGGTCTTTGAAGAAAAGAATGGTAAGCTTACCCTTAAGGAATCTTTATTGTTGTCCCAGTGCAGACAAGAAAGTGTCCTTTTAATCATGCTGTTGTGTGACTTTCTCTGGGGAATCCTGGACAAATGTCTATTTACCCAGATCTGACACTAACAATAGATAAAAATAATGTTTCTACCAAAGCCTGAATCAGCAAATCAATGAATTTATTGGGCTCATGTTCAGAACATGGGTGAGGGGATACTGAGAGGCCAAACCTACTCCATCTTAACTGGATTCCATCTTAAAAGAGAAAAAAAAAAAAAAAAAGACTGACAACTTGACCTACAGCTGAGCCAAAGCTACACCCAAGTACCAGGAAGGCCCCCACAGCTTATCTGCTACACCCACTCCAGTAGTGACTCACGTGACAGGCCCCAAAGCTTGGACACAGTCCTGAAGTAAAAAGTTCACAGAAACTTAGTCTCTTGGAACCGTGGTATCCCATATAACGAATGCTCCAAACTTGTCCTTGCGAATGAATCTGTGTGCTTTCTTTCAGTATTGTTTTATTATAGTTGCCTCCAAGCAATGACTTACCAAATATCTAAGCAAAATCAAACTTTGCTTCCTGGCCTTCACCAATGCCCTAAGTAGTCCTTGAGCCAACCCTGGGCTTGGAGTTCAGTAAGAATGTTGCCTATTCAATGACATTCAAATTGCCTCTAGTATTGTAAGAGAGATAGTGAACGAAATCAGGCATTACTATCTACTACATAGAGTTAGAAATCTCAGGGCAAGTTTAGCAAAGTAAGGTTAGGATTCTTATTATAGTTATGTATGGCAGACCACATTACGTATTAGTAGAAAGTCCCCCACACAATCACTTAGAATAAAAGCCAAGCCACTCACACATACAGGAATTTACAATGGTTTAGGAAGTTGATCGGGTTGTGATTTGGGGAGGAACTAGAATATTGCATTATTCACGAGAAGGTTAGCTAGAGCGGAACTCCCTAATTAGAACCATGGCTTAGGTGTGAAAGCCCTTGGCCCAGGAGTATTAAGACCTCACACCTGGCTTCTAATAATATGGCTGACCTTAGATAGAGCTGACTTTGTCTCAGTTGTTTTATTGCCCAGTTCCTGCCAGTCTTTATGTTTGCATTCCTCTGTTTTGTGTAAGAGTCATTAAGCATCTGGTAACCTCATTGTACCTTGCTGATGTGTCACCTAACTTCGCTATTTTCTTCTGTATTAAAAGTTTGATGCTTGATTTGACAAATAACACTCAGATACAGCACACTCTCTCTTTGTCCGTGTCTGTTTGTCATCTGTGCCAACTCCTTGCTTGCCTGTAACCGGAACCCCGGTCCATGGCACTTGTCTTTGACCAGAGTTACTCCATAACTATTTCCTAACAACAGTCAATCAAAGATTAGTCTAATTGTTTCAGATGTACTTTCACATGGTTTGTGATTATATACTATCTTGCTTCAGTGCATCCACTTGTTGGCTTACAACAGACATTCAGTTAGATACATGCTAGGCTACACATCCCTCACTTGCTCCCATTTTCCTATAAAACCTTGTCCTGATGAGAGTTCAGGGCTGCTTCACCAAACTGTCTTGTGGGTTGGTGGTAAATAAGCCCAAACTTGAATTTATAATAAAGACTAGTGTAATTACCCTAATGTAATTACATCGGAGTTGGCTCCTTGGTGGTCTTCTGGGGTTCATCAACGCTTCCTGGCACAATAATACCTACAGAACCATGTGTGGTTCAAAGATAGCTGTATCACTGAAAAGCCCATCCAATATAGGTGATAACTCATGAGAGCTGCATCCCTGGGCATCATCACAGGACTTGCAGACAGCTTGGCTGAGTGTCTTTTCTCTTTGGCCCCTGCTAAATGTTTGTACAACCTTGGGAAAGGACCTCATAAATTTTGTTGGTTTCACAAAATTTCTGAAACTTGTGAATTTTGTATACTTCCTGAGTCTTACTAGCCTCATTTTCCCCCCCCTCTGGGAGTAGATGTTTCAATAAAGAGGAAATCACTCACTACCCAATGGATGCTAATCTTTTTAATGATTATATCAGGTTTCTCTGTTCTGTCTGCAACTTTCAAGTTTCACAAAACCCTTTAAAAGCTCAAACTGCACATTTTTTTCCCCACATATTCTTGCTTCTTCTCTTTGTAACTCTGACCAAAAGCAGTCAGCAGCAAACCTGCCACAGTCTGAATGCTGTTATTCTTGGCATTTTCTCTGCCAACAACTTTGTCTATTAATTTTGCATTTAGCCTCAATCAAATTCTCAGGACATGGTCAAAATCCAGTCAGCTTTGTTACTAGAATGAAATAGCCCCAGTGTTCCAGGATGCCAGGTGTTTGCAGTTTTTGTGTCTTTATAAACCCCTTACCCCTTGAGCGCATAGTCAGCTCCTCTACCCCTGCATGGGATACGAGTCATCCCCAGTGCACTGGTCTTTCCCGAATAAACCTCTTGCAGTTTGCATCAAGATTGTTTCTCGTGAGTGATTTGGGGTGTTGCCTCTCCTGAGTTAGGACGTGGGGGAGTCCTCACACTGTGGGTCTTTCAAATGCAACCTAAATGTCTTCTAGCTCAGTTCCTAATTCCTTGTTCCCCACTAAAGCCTCATGAGCCAGGCCTCCACTGTCTGATACTTTAAATTCTTACCAGGATGGACATTTAAATCTGTGTATGGTACCCACGGCATCTCTATTCCACACCCACAAATCCTTCAAAATTCCTCTCTAAAAGGGCTGCATACAGTGAGATGTATCATAAAGGAACGCCACCCCTTGGTACCAATTTTCTGTTTTAGTTACTTTTCTCATTGCTGTGACAAAAGAAACCTTAGGAAGAAGGTTTTATTTTGGCTCACAGTTTGATGTTGTGGTCCATCATTATGAAGGGCAAGGTGATTATAGCTGGAGCAGTGGGGACATGAGAAGAATGGCCACATTGCCTATGCAGGTAGGAAGAGAACACTCTTATTTTGCTTGCTTTCTCATTTTTATTCAGCCAAGGACCCTGGCCCAGAAGCTGCTGCTGTCCCCTTTCTTGGTGGATTAACTACTACACTGTTCTTGAATAATTCCAGTCCTGTGCCTTCATTAGGACCTCTGCTCTTGGAATCCTTGAGTTTGTGTGCCATTCTTCCACTGAGATTTCTGTTTTCCTAAAACAATGCTTTTATAACTTGCTAATGGCATGCCTGGGAAAGGTTCCAGGATTCTGCAACTTGATTTAATGTTTTAGGAGATGCTCACATTCACAAAATTTGAGCATGCTTCCTGCTGAGTAGCACAGCCATCCTCTTTGGGTCTCTTCCTGCTTAGCATTTCCTGAGCTGAACAGCCTCTCCTGGCTTTATGTTCCTGTCTCTCTTTGCAGGTTTCTGTCACCCCTCTAGACTCAGTCACTCATAATTTTAATCAAGAGACACCCCTTGAGGACTGGGCTCATCCATTCTACATCCCTTATTTTTGTCTCCATGTGTACTGGGCTCAGAAATTCTACAAAGAGTCTGGCTGCTTAGGTTAATAAGATGTGACTTCTTTATTTCCTTCTAATGATAGAAGTCTTTCTTTCATCATTTAGACAGGTATGCTTATAAATGGGATATAATAACATTTGTTATCAGAAGTGACTGTGAAGGCTTTGTTGGACTCTGCTATTCATTAAGCATATATTAAGGTCTGTGTAGACATTTTGATAGTACTTGCCCATTCATTCTTTTATCATTTACTTTGTTAATACTAATTGAACATGATCTGTATAGCAGCCTGAGCAAGGAGGAGCCCAGATACCCAGTAGGTAATGAACAGCCTTGGGAATCTTGCATATCTGGGTCTGAATCCTGCCCCTGTGCTCTGGCAGGTTAATCTGTCTGATCCTAGTTTCTTCATCCATGAAATTCTGTAATGATACCTATCAGGTAGTCTGCACATTTGATCTTACTTCTAGTTTAACCTTTCATTCTTCCAAAATTAGATCATTAATGGCCATATTTTGTTCTGTTCTTATTATAATAAATTACAAAAGTATGCTAAAACTCAAACTTCATCTTGTACACTTGGATGTCTGGAAGCCAAAAGGCTCTTAAACACCAAAATCAAGGTATTGGCAGATCTATGTTCTTCTGGAAGGTGCTCTTCTTTTTCAGCTTTCAGAGGCCCTCATGCTCCTTGGCCTGTAGCACCCTCTTTTCCATGATCCAAGGTTTGTTTTTCTGGCCACATCTCCTGCTCTTACTGTGGCTCTTCTGCCTCTTTTAATAATAATGCCAATTATGCTACTGATATGGCTCAGTGGTAGAACTCCTATCTAGCATATACAAAGTCCTGTGTTTCACTCTCAGAACTGCCGAAATAACATTTAAAACGGATAGACCCAGGGTATCCCCTGACTTCAAGACAAAAATTAATCTAAAAATCAAGAAATAAATCTCCTTTGCCAGGTGATCAGACATGCTTGAAGATTTCAGGTATAGTAAATAAATGTCTTTGGGGAACCATTTACAGGATCCCACATTGACCAATAACTTCCATAACCAATTATAAAGTGTTCCATTCTCAGAAAACATCTCTTCCACAGCCAGGGAAACTGAGACAACCTACAGTAACAGGCTAGTACCTACTCTCAGCAGATTTTCTAAAAAAAAAAAAAAAAGAGGAATACAAACTTGCACCAAAGAGTATGTTCAAATATGAACAATAAAGATCCAGAGGAACATGTTTTTTATTACCTCAATCTGGAAAGAAGTAAAGTGAATGCACCTACAGGACATCTAGCTTGTGAGAAAGAAAGAAAGAAAGAAAGAAAGAAAGAAAGAAAGAAAGAAAGAAAGAAAGAAAGAAAGAAAGAAAGAACACAAAAACTAACATTTGGACAATACCAAATCATCTCATCAACACTCACTTCACCATGTGCTCTCTGTTCAACATGAAGGGAATATTCCACAATCTAAGAGCATGCCAAGGGATTTTACAGAATGTCTTCACTCAAATTGCTAACTTTCAAGAGAGGAATTTTATTCATGGAAGTTCACATTTGTGATATAGAGAAAAAATACTTAAGGAAAGTGATTCCTTCTGGGCAACAGTTCCTGACTAGGTGAGATTTGTGAGCCCTTAGAAGAGTAGGGTGGGCTGAAACGTCTTTGGGGGTCACATATCAGATATCCTACATATCATATATTACATAGCAGTAGCAAAATAACAGCTATGAAGTAGTAACAAAATAATTTTATGGTTGGGTGTTGCAGATAGCCCTGGGGCTAAGTATATTTGATGTTAATTCTGTTCTCCTGTGAGGGCCTGCAAAGAGGGAATGAGTCAGCGCTTAGGTGACTTCCTGTTAATCTTCTTTCCACCTTAGTTGATAAATTAAGGCTAGAGCCAGTGATTGGGCAGAGAAAAAGGGGAAGGTAGAGCTGAAGCTTTGGGGAGAGAAAGTGAGAGAGAATGATGGAGGAGGAGAAGAAGAAAAGCGGAGCAGAAGCACATAGCCTAGAGAAACCACAGGTTCTAAGGGGTCTCATAGACAGGGAAGATGGTAGTGTAGTGGTAGATCCACCCAATCTAGGCGCACAGCATGTATTCATATTGAGTTGTGTTTTCATTGCCCGGGGCATATTTGAGTTGGATATTTACCGCAACAATTGGGGTCGGCACATGAGGAAATGTATTAAAGAGCTACACCATTAAGAAAGTTGAGAGCTACTGCCTTAAAAGATAAGATTTTTAGAGTTCATGGGTTACTTTGGCTGCAAGACATATAGAAAGCAAACTGGAAATGACCTTGGCACTACCTCCTAGCTGGTAGCTTTCACTGTGCCAGAAGGTTCTATGCAGTCTACTAAGGAAGAAACACCATCTATGGGCTTACTCAGTGGAGAATATTTACCTGCCTGCCAAGATGTCTACCACTAAAATAGTACATACATACATTATGGGAGTGTCTTAGTCAGGGTTTCTATTCCTGCACAAACATCATGACTAAGAAGCAAGTTGGGGAGGAAAGGGTTTATTCAGCTTACACTTCCATACTGCTGTTTATCACCAAGGAAGTCAGGACTGGAACTCAAGCAGGAAGCAGGAGCTGATACAGAGGCCATAGAGAGATGTTCTTTACTTTCTTGCTTTCCCTGGCTTGCTCAGCCTGCTCTCTTATAGAACCCAAGACTGCCAGCCCAGAGATGGCCCCACCCACAAGGGGCCCTTGATCACTAATTGAGAAAATGCCTCATAGCTAGATCTCATGGAGGCATTTCCCCAACTGAAGCTCCTTTCTCTGTGATAACTCCAGCTGTGTCAAGTTGACACAAACCTAGCCAGTACAGGGAGTAACCAAACAGTTTCTGATTGGATTTGAAGCTCATCCCACAGCAGTAAGTTCATTCATGGCTGGTACTATTTAGGTTTTGCCNAAAAAAAAAAAAAAAAAAAAAAAAGTATGGGAGAAGATGAATACATTTACTTCAGAGTAAATGTAAATTTATTAAATTTATTAAAATTAAAAAGTAAATTATAGTAAAAAAAAAGTATGGGAGAAGATGAATACATTTACTTCAGAGATGTAGCCACTGGCAAATGGCCCCTGATCCAGTAAATAACCTCACAGCCATGTACTTGCTATAAATTAAACTCTGTGGGTTACATTTTTTATAAGACACAGAAGAAGGGGTATGTGTTGAAATGAGGCCTACAGAAAGAGTAGGAAGGAGAGAAGAAAATGGAGAGGGCAGTGAATACAATCAAAATATAACAACTAGCTACAATGTTTACATGCTATTTTATACATGTATGAAATTGTCGAAGAAAAACTTGAAAATGACTTTAATATTTAATGTGCTTGCATTATGTTCATTTTTCCAGAAGGAAGAAAGATAGCTTTCATAATATTGTCAGAATGGTTTGTGACTACAATATAAGATGGTTTTTATGAATAATTATGAGTACATTAAAAAGCCCAGTGATTAGTTTTTTTTTGTAAGCGGTTATTTTGTTTTATTCTGGCTCCTGCTGCAACACAAGAATCATCCTGTTCACAGGTGCTAGAGGCCAGCTGCAGTCACAGCAAAACATACTGCCGTCTAAAGTCAGCTTTCTGTTTACGGCAGCAGTGGCCTCCTCTGTGTCCCTGGATCAGGCTTTGCATGTGGCTGTCAGCTCTGATCATGTGGCGAAATAGTTGACAGAAGCACAAAAGTGATTCAACTACATTTAAATGAATCAATTTACCAGATGGCAGTACTAGTCAACAGTAATGGCAGACATCTATGCAAATTTCTTTAACTTTCATGCTGGTAACAATGCCTACCTGGAGATACACAATAAATCTGCATTGGAGGAATGAAGAATCAGGGAGGTTTTCTAGCCCCCTGTGAAGACTGCTAAGCCAAGTAAGTTCGGCCCACTTTTTAGTTTGTTTTCTTTCCCATTAGTAGTAGGTAGATAGATAGATAGATAGATAGATAGCATATACACATAACACATATACATATATATATGATACTTAAAAGCTACATGCTGACATTGAAGACGAAATCACAACTTTTATTCATAATAAATAATTTTAATATTGAAAATTTAAAAGCTGTTCACTGAAATATTTTGTCATTTCAATGTACCCTATACAGTTCCTTAGGTGTTATATTAAAATTTCACAAATGAAAGAAAATGAAGGGAAAAAAAAAAGGCCAGTTCTGATTCTTTTCATTCACAGCATAAATATAAGACATGTGACCTAGTGGAAACAAAATGTGAACATTTTGAGTTGTCAATGACAGGATGAAACATCTGTGCTGACAGTGGTGGAGAACATTCCACTGCACGACACAGGGGCTGCCAAGCACACAGGTGTCTGATCACTCCAGTGCTGAGCTAAAAGCTGGTGAGATTAAGTCTTTGGAGTGTTTGGTAGAATCTGGTGTAGATTGCTTCTCCACATATATCTCTCTGTAGGTCCTTCCAAGAAGCAGCCTCCCAATCTATATTTTTTTGAAATCTAAGCAACTCCTCATATCAAAGAATGGCAGGAAATCTTTTAAACCCCAAATAAGATTTCTTATTTTAAGGCTGAAGCCTCAAGTATTCTTCAATGATATAGAAGAGAAGTCTTCTCAAATATCTGAATCGAACTTCTGGTTGGGTGTTTTGCTCAGAGCGTCCCGTTTGCAGGGAGACATCTTCCTAAGAGTCACTCTCTGGCAAACATCACATGAGCTGAACCATTGTCTTTTGGACAATGAGCTATGGAGCATGAAGATACGAAAGCCACAGATCAAGGGACAGGGCATGGCTTTGGCAGGCTACGACACTCACAGTATTCCAGCTGTGGCATTAGCATAAGGATGACTAGTTACCAGGTCATAAGGAAAATTATGGCGGCTTTTCAGGCTTTACTACATACTCTAAATTATGTCTCTAACTTACAATGACTCTAGTGTTTAGAACATCTTAACTCAGACAATATCAGTTGCAAACACACACACAATCCAGGTTATCACTTCAGCTGTGAAGATCAGTGAGATGGAAAAAAAAAAAACCACAAGCCCAGGTGGGCAAAGGGGCGGTCACCTCAGCAGTGCTAATGAAGGGAAGCTCTATCGGGGAAAATGTCCAACTTGACACAGTCATGTATTATCCGAGGGAGTCTTTGTTAAGAATTACCTAGCTCAGACTGCTCTGTAGCCGTGTCTGTGGAGCATTTTTTTTTTAATGTTAACTAATATAAGAAAGCCCAGCCCACTGAGGGCAGTGCTACCCTTAAATAGGTTCCTGGGTTGTATTCAGATGCCAGAGGGTAAGTCAGTAAGCAGTGTTACTCCCCAGTTTGTGCTCCAAACTTCTACCCTGAGTCCTGGCCTTGGCTTTCCTCAATGAGGGACCAGAGTCTAAAAGTTAAATAAACAATTTCCTCCTCCAAGTTGCTTCTGGAAGTTTGCTCGAGGTGTTTGACTTATCAACAGAAAGCAAACTGGAGCACGTACAGAGGCAGGTGTGCAGGAAGATGTGATCTGAGAGGTCAGGCTACTCCAGTGAGATTCCGGCAACACTTGCAGTAGAAAGCCACCATCCTAGCTCCGTAGGAAAGGACAAGAGTCCAATGTTGGCAGAAAGGCATTAACAGGAGGGTTGGACCTGTTTAGCAGGAACTGAAGCAGTCATACGCAGGTGCTGATTCAGTTGGTGGGAGCTTCCTGCATACTGACCATCTCATACCTCTCTAGCATGAATAGCTGATGTTCCTTCCTGCTCTGGGGTACGTGAGAGGCTGCCATTTTCTACATCTGACTAACCAATGAGGCTGAAACCGAGCCTTGATCTTTGTCCAGGTGCAAAATCCCAGCATAATGGCCACATATACGGAAGCAAAAGAAAGGAAACAATTTGGTAATTGTTTTAGCAAGGCATATCACAAGAATGACTTTCCAAATTGTGAAATCTAACAGCCACATAGATATAAAAAGCCTATTTCATTCTGATTACAACTTGGCATGTGACTTCTATTCAGCCAACAGTTTTGATAATACTTTTATATTCTCTTGCAAAATATTTATTCGACTGATGTGTGAGTGACTAATATTGTAATGGTTTCTTGGAAAAAGTGGGAATTGAGAGCCCTGTAAGAGACATGAGAGGACATAGCAAGTACTTTAGCTCCAGAATGAGAAACAGGGCTCCCATCCTGCACTTTGGCCCTAGACAATCATGCCCAACTCTTTGGCATCTGTTCCTATAGTAGTCTGCCTATGTTTTAAGCTACGAACTTGACTCATGGTCTCCTTGAGCTCTGGAAAGAATGGAGTTAAGGCAAATGCCACACTTGCTAGCTTGGGGATGATGCACCAACCTCATTGTGACTGTCCACTCCAGCTGCAACAGCTTAACAGCCATCCCTGGTCAGTCAACTTTGTGACCCTTCTCTCTCCCTTCCTGGTATCCATTGCAGAAATGACAAGCAGTAGCAGTACTATTAGGAGACCAGATAGGTAAGAGATCTGTTTGACAATGATTTGTCTTTGGAGGTCTATATATGTAGTTCTTTCCTTAGTCTGGCTTATCATCGCTTTGGGACATTCAAGGTCACTTCTGATTACTAGACATGGCCTGTGTTTGGGGGTTGGTTTAGCACAGCATTAAATAAACAGGCCAGATTGAGTAAAATCCTTAATAACCTGGATGCAGCACAGACTGGTGAACCTTACCTGATTCCAAGGCAGCCCATCCTCATTGTCTTTTGTTACACATAAATATTCCCAAAAGACTGGAATATAAAACAACCCCCAATTTTACATTGTGTTGTGTTATCCAAGCTCAACTGTGTGATTCTCTGATCCTACTAGAATTATCTAGGGACCTGAACCATATGTCCTGGCAACTCAGCAAGTCTAGAGAGCCAAAAATGGATTCTCTCTGGTCTGGAAGGTCAAAGGTGGAATTCAATCACACAGCAGGCTCCCTTGCAGGCACAGCCAGAAGTCAGGCCAGCAGGCCCTCTCCTTTGTCCTGTCACCTCAGAGTCCATCTGATCTCTGAAACACAGAATTAACACACAAAAGTCTGGAATCTAAATCCCCAAGGCCAGGGCTTTTACTTCTCAGAAAGATGAGGCCATAAACCTAGGTATTTGGCCACAGGCCTGTACAGATTTGTAGAAAGGCAAATTTTTAATAGGAACACTCATGGTGACAGATTCCATCCTTTACCAAGGCTCTAGGACCCCATCTCACACCTCCACCATGGCCTAAAAGCTAGAGGCAATGGTGGCATAGATTCTGCCAGTGCAAGGCTTCATCCCCAGGGTGACCTTAACTAACTACTCCCTCGTTCCCTTCAGTAAGTACCAGCTTAGGAAGAATCAAGACTGCCTGGAGAACTTGTCTTGTTTCAGCAGTACCTGAAGTCACGTCTGCTGTCTCCCAGCATCTGCAGCCAAGCAGAAGACTTTGGAAAATGCCAGTTAGCAGAGCAGATGGACGCCACGTGGAAGAACTCCTGTCCCCGTGGTAATTTTTCACTTCCCTGACTCTGTCAGACCTCATTTTCATCTTCTGACTCTCCATACTCTTTTTTTAAAATGCACTAGTATAAGGCTATAGAGGTAGACAGTGGCAGAGTATTTGCCAAGTGTGCACAAGGCCTTTGGTTTCATCACCCTTGGTGCACACATACACACGCACACTTGCATGTGCACACACACACACACACACACACACACACACACACACACGTGCACACACAGAATGAAATGTCTCAAGACAAATAAAAATAAAACCATCTTTGATGTATACCTTGAAATTGGATTTAGTTTCTATTGAACCCTGCTCACTGATCAAAACCTGCCCTCCATGGATTCTCTTAAACAAACATGTTTGAAAACTAGGTGCCAGAGTCTCTTTTTAAAGTTCTCTTTGGGGAGTAAGTGGAAAAGAAAAGCCCAGGTCCTCTCAGATGGACTCCATCCCTTTCAACAGGGTGCTGCTCAGTAACTAGGGTCTCACTCAGCCACTCTTTCCTCTCCAAATGTGACTCTGATGTCAATGGAGCAAAAGTGCAGTAAACACATCTCTATGCTGAAGGGGACCTGCTGCTGCAGGTGCACACACGGAGGCCACCCTTTCTTCTTTCTCCTGACTAGGGATCAGACAGCATGCCCTCTTTGGGCCCCACAAGTAGCTTGAATTCAGAGTCCCTGAGCTCAGCACAGTGCGAGCAGGGCTGCCTTTCCCCTCCCTGGGCTGGCCAGCCACAAGTCTTCAAGGAAATGGACTTTGCTGTCTTAATAGAAATAGTGTGACAGACCCTGAGGAAATGATGAAACTTTGGACTTTACCCTCCTGAGGCACTGCACTCTGGCTTCCTGTTTTGTCTCTGCACAGACCCAGGACAGCCTCTGGAATCCCCTGTGGAGTTCCCTGTGGAGTCCCCTCTTGATGCTCAGCCTGTACAGTCTCCAGTGCTGACCATTTTTTCTCATTATTGACTCTGAGCTTTAGTTCTGAGGCCCAAATTTGCTGCCTCAAATCCTTTAAAAAAAATCATACTCCCCCAAAGAAAACAAAGCAAAAACCCTGAAATATCTTCCCCTGCTCTGCTGATGGTAATACCTAATACATATATTCTTTATTTTGCCCGTTTCACTCACTGTTGTCCGACTAACAATCCCTGAGTCCGGTACATGCACCACAGTGATGGTACCAAATACAATGCTATCCAGGAATCCACAGCTTCTAGGAGGCCCAGATGTACACCAATGCCAGAGCATCCAGGGAACACTGAGACTGGAGCAAAGAATGCTTGATCAAGGAGAGGGAGCCCTTCTAAGGGAAGTGAACTTGAAGGGAAAGGAGCAGTCTGCAAGACCAGGAAAGGGATATGACAAGGGGCAGCACATGCAGAGACAGGGGGACATGTGCAGCTAGTCATAACCTGGGGTATCAACATGTCTTTATGTATGATGCAGGCGTAAGTCTTTATGCATACAAATGTCATATGCCAACTTAAGTCTTTATGCAAATATGTCTTTATAAGTCTTTCAGTACAATCAGAATGTAAAAGACCTGAGGGATGTGACTGGGAACCTGGGTGGAGACATTAGCCAACTCCAGATGACTCAGAGGTCTGTGAGGCTCTCTGAAACCTTCACTCTTAATGTGATGGGCACCGGGAACTTTGAGATCCTAAACGATAGAGTGGTGCAGCATGTCCTCAGACTGAAATGTCCATTTTCTTTCACTCCAGTTTCATCACTAGCTGTGTTCCTGTGGCTTTCTTCCTCTCAAAGCATATGCTATCTCAGCAGAGGGTCACGTGGGGAGATCATACTGGATATAGTCTTCCCCAAACCACAGAGCTCATCCTCCCTACCCCCACGTGCTTCAGCTTGCCCTCCCAGTGGGAACACTGGGGCTCAGATGGCACGGAAGTTCTGCATTTTGACTGCCTGCTCTCTGTTACCCAACATGCAAAGCAGTTTTGTGACCATCGTACCCTGTCTATTCTCTAAATCTAATCACAAGGCCTTGTGAAGCCAGAACACAGCCTGTGACCCACTGGTCCAAGCTCATGTGAGCATCTGAGCAGACAGAGTGAGGTCGTCATTGTCCACTGGAGTGCAGACATGTCTTCATTTATCTAGAGGCTGCATGGTGCAGACCTTTCAACTACCACTACTCTGGCCAACTAATTTAAGGATCCCATACAATTGCAGGATTCTGTAATCTAACTGAATTGCAAAGCATTTTTTAGCTTTCTGTTCATCCTTAATTTCCAGCTTTCTGTATGAAACATATTGTCAGGAAGTTTGTAACTGATTATTTATTTTTTGGTTCATTATTTGAAATACAGATGCAAACCCCCAATAAGACAGAGGGACTACTTATACACAAGACCCTACCCAGGTGACCCTCGACAGTCAAACTTCAGCTGAGGTTGTCACCGGGGCTTTTGACAGCTTCATTTCTGTGAACAACACAGGATGTGGGTTAAAAGGCTTCCAGGGATCACCATCTGGCCATCATTCAAAAGGGAGAGAAAAAAAGATACGAATGCTCACTTCACTTGCACTTTAAACATGTGACTCCATTTCCCAGAACCCTTTGCAACTAGGTGTGACCAATGAAATGTAAGCAGAAATGTTGAAGGAGATCTTGCTCCTAGGGAACATGTTAGCTCACTCTTTTCTGCTTCTGTATTCTGCTAACTTGCAGCAGAAAGACAGTGGCTGGGGTGCAAGCAGTCACTTAAAGCCTCTCCTGAGGACAAAAGCCAGCCCTAGGGTAGTAGGATAACCTCTGGATTTCATTTCTCTAAAATGAATTGAATGAACTCCATTCTTAATAAAGCTGTATCTATTTTATTTAGTTATAAGCATTCAAACTTACCTTTATAGGTCGGAGAGGTAGTTGAAGATGGTTTAAACCTGCCTAGCCTTGATCTGACACATATGAGAGTCTGCAGTCCTCCTAAGATACCCAGTGAATCCCTGAGGCCTGTGTTTACATAGCTTGCCCACCTCTGTCCTTGCTTCTGCCAGCCTCTCTTAGCTGCCTTGCTCTGTTCCAAACAGGAAACTCAGCTATTCACTGATCTCCATACACTCCACACAAGGCCTGGGCNGCACAGCAGCACACGTGTGCCCTCCATTCTTGCTCTCCTCCCTCCATTCTACCTCAGCTCCTTTCCTTAAACTAATGCCCAGGAGATGAAAAAGCTTCTACTTGATAGAACTGATCCTCCTTCCAGTCAGTTTCGTCATAAATGGCACACTTTTCATATAAATATCTTTCCAGGGAGGAATATGTGTGGGGGGAGGGGGGAGTTAAACACCCAAAAGGAGGAAGATATCGAGTTTCTTTCTCTCTCCACATCCTAGCTGTTGAGATACAGTCTCTCACTGAAGCTGAAGTTCCACCCTCACCCCCTGCCGCTTGGCTATGCCAAAGGCTGTCAAGCCCCAAACATCAGCTAGTTACCCCATCTGTCTCTCGGTGCTGGGATTCTAGCAAAGCAGAGAAAGCATAGTTATACGCAACTTTCATATACATGCTGAGGATTTGAACTCAGGTCCTCTTGCTTTCACAGCAACCACTCTTAATCACCGAACCATGTCCCCAGGTCCCTCTGATGCATGTTTCTGAAAATTGATCAAGAGCATCATAAAACTCTAAACTAAAACTCCATTCTAAAGCTTTAAACTAAAACTCCATTCTAAAGCTTTAAACTAAAACTCCATTCTAAAGCTCTAAATTAAAACTCCATTCTAAAACTCTTAGAATGCCAATGTGAATGACTGAGTGAGTGATAGGTTGGAAGGCGGGACAGGAGTATCAGAGCACAAACCCTATTGGCCAGTTTTCAGGATCCTCATGCTATTGCAACATTCACAAGGTATGGAGGAGCTCAGGCTCATTTCTGGGAACTGGCTCTTCACTGGTGTGCCTAATAGGAGTGGGTTGCCCTGGTCTCCATATTTTTCCACCAGTAAGGGTACCCACAGTTGACACCCTATGAACTCATTAATTAAAAACTCACCTTTCAAACATAAGGGTCACTACCACTTACTGAAAACAAATTTCTTTGGGCTTTTCTGAATCCCTATTAAACATTGCAGTTTTGATGTACCGGAGTTAATGTGTAAAATGTTAAAATTCAGTATATCACTACAGACAGGCAATGTTCATTGGCAGATCTACATTTTATTTTTTTTATTAGGTATTTTTTTATTTACATTTCAAATACCATCCCCCAACCCTGCTCCCCTACCCGCCCACTCCCAATTCTTGGCCCTGGCATTCCCCTGTACTGAGACATATGAAGTTTGTAAGACCAAGGGGCCTCTCTTCCCAATGATGGCCAACTAGGCTATCTTTTGCTACATATGCAGCTAGAGACACAACCTCTGGGGTACTGATTAGTTCATATTGTTGTTCCACCTAAAGGGTTATAGACCCCTCCAGCTCCTTGGGTACTTACTCTAGCTCCTCCATTGGGGGCCCTGTGTTCCATCCTATAAATGATTATGGGCATCCTCTTCTCTATTTGCCAGGCACTGGCATAGCCTCACTCGAGACAGCTATATCAGGGTCCTTTCAGCAAAATCTTGCTGGCATATGCAATAGTGTCTGGGTTTGGTGGCTAATTATGGGATGGATCCCTGGGTGGGGCAGTCTCTGGATGGTCCATCGTTTTGTCTTAGCTCCAAACTTTGTCTCTGTAACTTCTTTCATGGGTGTTTTGTTCTCTATTCTAAGAAGGAATGAAGTATCCACACTTTGGTGTTTGTTCTTCTTGATTTTCTTGTGTTTTGCAAATTGTATCTTGGGTATTCTATGTTTCTGGGCTAATATCCACTTATCAGTGAGTGCATATCAAGTGACTTCTTTTGTGATTGGGTTAATGAATAAATTTTTAATTGATGCATAGCAATTGCACATACTTGTGAGGTACCATGTAACATTTTGATATGTGTATACAGTGGGTGATGACCACATCCTGGTAGCTGGCATATATATATCATCTCAGATCTTTGTCAATCTCTGTTGGTAGTTTTACATTTAACTAGCATTAAATTTTAGAGATTTAAAGTACACTCTCTTAATCATCATAATATTGCTATAATATTGGCATGATAAGCAGCATTTCTTAGTTAAATAAAGTACTGGAAAGATAACTCTGTAAGAGCATTTTTTATCCTAGCAGAGGACCCAGGTTTGGTTCCCAGAATCCACATCAGGTAGAGAACTAAAACTCCCAGGGGATGCAATACCTTTCGGACTATATGTAGCGCACACACATCTATTCAGGCACACAATCATATACATAAAGTATAAATAAATGAATGAATAAATAAATAAATAAATAAATAAATGTTCAGGGTGCATAGTTACTAAGGGGAAATCATGACAATGGGTTGAGCTTCCCCATCTGACCTCTGGAGCTATTTTTAAAAGTCCACATTCTTCCTTACCAGGATTAATTTACCAGCTTCTGAGCAGAGCAGGCATGGCATAGAAAGGGTCTCAGACTAGGGAAAGTGCCCTCTACAGCGGATCTGGGTCTAGCCAGTCAGCATGACAAGTCTGGAGCCAAACCAAGGAGAGAGCAGTAGAAACCCCGGGGGAAAGAGAGAAAAGGCTAAGCCCAGAAGTTCCCTGTAGCCACGCCAGCTTCTATCTTGTCTTTCCCCACCTATATTTGTCTCTACCTCTTTTCTTGATGAGAAGCAGAGGCCATTGCAGATCAGACGTAATTCCTGACTCGAGCACAACAAGCCAGAAGCGCAGCCGCAGTTTTCAGGATCACAAATCCCCAACCACCTCGCTGCAGAGAAGGCAGAGGGTTGCCTCTGAGCAGAAAAACAAAGTGCAGCAAGGAAGAAATCTGAGGACGTCTCAGGAACTGACTTAGAGAAGCCTCAAATGAGAGCATCTGACAGCAGTGCTCCTCTGGGGGGCGGGGGTATCACCTGGGAACCCCTCAGTTCTTACAAACCTCAAATGGCCTCAAGACTTTTTCCCAGTTTGATCAGAGATATAAGTCATTTGTACTCAGTACCTGATGAACTAATGGAGTCCTGATAGGAAATGAAGGCACCCCTCTGAGAGCCCTGACTTTTGCCACCACTGAGGTTTGGGTAGTGGAGGATGTGCGTGTATATGTTGTTTCTCGCGTCAGTCACACCAATCGACCATTTCTGGGTTCCTTTGACACTGCCCACTAAGAATTCAGTGATCATGTGTGAAAAGCCATGTACTTAATGCCTGCTAAGGTACTACTCTCTGAAGGAAGCCATCCTTTTCTAACAGAGGCATGTCACCTGCTGAGAGGGTCAGGGTCACTTACTAGGCCAACTTAAAGCCCACGCATACCAGATGCATTCAAAGCTTCCAAGCCACGGGCTGGCTGCAGGTGGAACTGACTGGTCACACATCAATGATGAAGCACATACAACTTGCACAGCCCCTGACCCTGAGGTTTCCCATGCTTGCATGCAGCAGTGCACCGAGGCTACCAGATTCTCATGCCTTGAGGCAATTCCAAATGCTTTTCTGGAACATGCCTTCAGTCTCTGGGTCAGACAGACCTGATCATGTACTCTTGAAGACTGACTGGCCCAGAAAAGATGTTTCAATAATTTCTGCCTTTTTGTGTTTGTGGCATTTTCCCAAACATTGCATGTTGCCCTGCAACTATCATAGAACCTTAGAATTTATCCATGTTTGCCCTGGGTCGCAGATTTAGTTGCATTTCCACTTGGGAAATAGACAGAGCTTTAATTTACTACACATTTACTCTTTGCCTGGCATGGTGCTTTGGGTTCAACATTAACTAAATCCGCATAGTATCCCTATACAGTAATACTACCATTACCTAAGGTAACTGAGAAAAATGGAGAAAGAAAGTTGGCTCACATGTCTCTGGCTGGGTGATTTCAGCTTGGCGGTCTCTCTGGACTAGGGCTCCTGAGTCCCTTGGCCGATTACTGCCGCCAGACCATGCAACAACCGTCCATCCCATGGTCAGCCACTACAACACCCATCTATCTGGTAGAATCAAAACTCTTAAAGCTTATAATTAACCAGTCAAATCTATGTATCAATAAATTCTAACCTTATGATATCACAACTACCTATGGCTGGTTAAAGCCACAGTGGTTCACATCTGCCTCCATCTTGGCCTTCCTTTTCTCCCCTCTTTCCCAAGATGCTCTCTGTCTCTGCAACTCTTAGCTCCGCCTCCCTTTTCACTGTCCAATCACTGGCCTCCTGCTTCCCTAACATTTTAGTGTTATTGGATAGGGAAAATCCCGTCACATCTGCACTCAAGGTCAAGTTAGTATTAACTGGCAGTGCTAATTGTCCTCAGGAGAGGACAGGGAGGAGAGAAGGAAACATGACAGGGGATAGCCAGAGAGAGGGTGTGTGTGGAGTGGAGATTGAGGATGGGTTTGATATTTTGAATATATGTATGAAATTGTAAAAAAAAATGCTATTCTATTAAACAAAACAATGCTAATAAAATTAACTAACATGAATAATTCTAAGTCTTTAATAAGCTTTGCTCAGAGCCAAAGCAAGAAGAGACAGTCACATGACTCTTATCTGGAATGAGGTAATTTAGACTCTGAGCTTGTCTGAGTGTTTGGTGTATCCTATTAAAAAATACCCAAACATTTATTTTTAAGTCCCCTTTTCCAGATTGCTTTCCTCAGAAAAGCAGTGCCAAATCCTTGACTTCAAAGCAGAAAAATCAGTCTCTTAAATGTGAGCAAATTCTCAGGAAAAACGATGCAGCCTGCCCAGGCAAGTCAATACGAAGTAGCTAGCGCGCACAGCATTTCTTCTTATTAGATTTAAGATCTAGCCCTTCTGACTGCTCATTGTTTTCTGCATACCCAATGGAAGACTTTAAGAAAGCTGGGCCCTGCAAGGAATACTTTTTCTTTGCTAGAGGAAAGTCACCACTGACCAGAAGGCTCTCTGACAAAGCAAAGAGTCCACCCCCACACATGCACCCAGTTAGAAGAAAGCTAAATAAGTTTAAATATAATTCTGCATTACACTTTATAATCAAAATTATTCTACATTACAACTGTAACTTCTTCACTATGTGGGTGCTGCCAATCTGATTGCTAAAGGGCTGTGTGCAGGTGATGTTAAGTTTTCTTCTTAGGTTTTAGTTTACATTTCATTTCATTTTGCAAGAATGAAAGAGGAAGGGCCTCTCTCTTCCAACACAACAGTGCTTCAGGCAAACCTCAAGGTTCATGTGGTCACTGTCTTCAGCCAGTGGCCGGAAGTAATGTTTCTGTCAATGTGCAACTTGGGTATTTCTTTTTCCTGAAGTCTTTGCTCAGAGGGACTGCCTACCAAGGACTTCTCCAGCCCTTCCAGATCTGGATATCTGAACCTCTCTCTGACATCTCAGAATAGCCACTGTGTGTGTGATAGCCACTGTGTGTGTGTGTGTGTGTGTGTGTGTGTGTGTGTGTGCTCACTTGCATCACACTTGCTGCGCAGTGTGCTCGTGGCAGTGTGCATTGGGGTGTGGTAACTACAGAGGGGCCAAGCAGGGTTGAGAAGTGGAGTGATCTTGTGGACCAGGAGTGCGGCTCCTGGTACAGTGCAGGATGAAGTCCCCCTGGAAAGTCTTCAAGACCACCCTTCTGCTTCTTCTGCTCTCTCACTCACTGGCCTCTGTGCCCTCTGAGGACCAGTCAGGTGATAGCTTCTCCCATGCCGAAAGCTGTTTAGGTATGTACATTTTAATTTTTGTCTATGTGTTCATAACAATGAGGTCTGATATTATGCTTGCACAATAATTCCTCAACATCAAAATTAGATGTGGTAGTACATACCTGTCTGTATATTCCTAGCACTAAAGGAGATAAAGCAGGAAGATCACAAGGTGGAAGATAGTCTGGGCTCTACATTGAGACCCTGTCTCAAAAGTAAGCAAACAAAAAGCCCCCTTCTGTGATTGGGAAGGTTTTCTTTTGGATCAGCTCTCTTCGTATCTGAAATTCTCGGTTCTCAACATGGTGCTGAATTCAGACATCTGGACTGCATTGCTCCCCTCCTCCTCCTTTTGCTGATCTGTTAGTGCCTCTTACCTAGCCCTCTCCATACTGTGTGTTCTCCTTAGTTGACAGGGATAATAACAGACTTCATTGGGGACCTGTGAAAACTAAGACTCTGCATGTGTCTCTGTGACATCCGTACACAGTAAGGGCTCATCCCCTCAGCATCCTTCAGTATTTTTAGGGAATTTAGCTATAGTGATCTGACATAAACTCTGAACACTGACTGAGATCTGGCTTTGTGACTTCTCCTTCATAGGAACATTTTATTTCCAAATTCTCTTTGTATTTACTTTGGGTCTTCTGAGGACAGTGGGGAATAAGGTGAAACCTTCTTTGCTGGCCAGTTTTATGTCAAATGTGACACCAGCTGAAGTCATCTGAGAGGACATCAACTAAGAAGCCTCCATCAGACTGTTGAGCTGGCAGGGAACTTTCTTAATTAGGAACTCATAGAGGAGAGCCTAGTTCTTGGTGGGTGGGGTTGTTCCCTAGGCTTGGTTGTCCTGGCTTCTATAAGAAAGCAGGCTGATCAAGCCTCGAGGAGCAAACTAGTAAAGAACTCTCCTCCACAACCTATTCATCAGCTCCTGTGTCCAGGTTCCTTCCCTGCTTGAGTTCCTGCCCTGACTCCCCTCAGTGGTGGACTGTTACGTGGAAGTGTAAACTGAGATGAAACCTTTCCTCCCCCAAGTTGCTTTGATTGTGGTGTTTCCTCACAGCAATAGTAACCCTAGCCAGGACAACTTCCGTATTCATATTATACCATGGACATGGAGCAGAAGAGGGGACTGAGACGGCATGGGCAGTGGAGCCATACAGACTCAGAACTAAGAAACAATTACTAGTAAACAGACTCGATATGGAGTCGTGCCCAAAAATCACCCTTGGGATAACTGTGATGGCCAAGTACTACACAAAGGGAACCTGGGCACAAGTTCTGACACTTATAGAGGCAATAACAAAAAGCTTGACTTCGGTTTTGACAAAACCATGATCTTATACACACCAGGGAATCTCTCTCTAGAGACGAAACCTTCTTTTAAAAATAACACTCAAAGAACCTGATTCATTGGTTCCTTTGTAACCAGGTCTAAGAGGAGGAGTCATCTTTACTTAGTTTCCTAAAATCACAGCTTGCTGCCATTCCATTTTCTCAGAGCAGTCTTCAAGCTTATCAAATAAAATCCATCGGGAAAGTCTCCGGGAGTCACTTCTGTTTCCAGGGGGTTACAAATGGGTTTAGTTTAGACCTTCACACCAGTAGAATGGACCCAAGGCTCCCGTTTCCTTCCCTGCCTAGTCCCCAGCAAGGCTATGGATTGTTGGAAGCCATGTTAAGAGAATTCCAGGAACATGCTCTGTATATCCTCTGTTTCAGAACTAATGAAAATAATAGCCATTTGTTGCAGCATGATTTTTTTTTCAGTAAGGAATTTGGATACAGCCTGGATGGTGATTTTCTGTGCCATGTAGCTAGGGGTCATAGGGTTGATGGGTCTGAAACTAAGATAGCTTCTACATACATACACACACACACATGCACACACATGCACACACACACACACACACACACACACACACACACACACATCCCTACCTGATCCTTCCTGCTCCCATCCAAATCTACTCCCAGTCCACCCACAAAATCTATTCTATTTCCTTTCCCAGGGGAGTCCATGCATCCTTGCTAGAGTCTTCCTCTTTAACTTCTCTGATTCTGTGGATTATAGTTTGAATACCATTTATTTAACAGCTAAAATCCAATTACAAGTGAACATGTGTTATATTTGTCTTTATGGTTCTAGATTACCTCACTCAAGATGATTTTTGTCTTGTTTTGTTCATTTGACTGCAAATTTCATGATGTCATTTTTTTAATCCACCGAGTAATACTCCATTGTGTAGATTACCGCCTTCCCCTTATCCATTCTTCAGCTGAGGGACATCTAGAATTTTTCCAGTTTCTGGCTATTATGAATAAAGCAGCCATGAACATGATTGAGTAAATGTCCTTGTGGTAGGATGGAGTGTCCTTTGGTTATATGCTCAAGACTGGTAAAGCTGGGTCTTGAAGTAAATTGATTCTCAATTTTCTAAGAAACTGCCATATTTCTGTCTATAGTGACTCTACAAGTTTGCACACCCCTAGCAATGGAGTACAAGTATAATGGTTGTACAAGTTTGCACACCCCTAGCAATGGAGTACAAGTATAATGACAGTACAAGTTTACACACACCCCTGCCCTGCATTCTCACCAGCTGTCACTTGTGTTATTGATCTTACAAGTATCTGTCTTCCAGGAAGTTACCACCCAATTTAGAGAAAAATCTAAAGGTGGCTCCTGTTCTGAAGTCCCCCAGAACTGCAAAAAATACATGACCTATACATATAATATATATTTATAACATATATAATTTTGGGTAAATATAAAAGAATGACTCCTATGTCTTTTTCCAAGGATCCTTAATATATTTATCTAATATCCTCTCTCCTTGTCCCTCTGTACTACCCTCCATCCTCCCTCCCTAGTTAAAGCCCCCATTTACCCATTTTTCCCTTCATATAACCTATGCCCTGATGTCCCACACTCTCTTGCTCCCCACTTCTAGGTCCTTTTTCACTTTCCTAGTTCCAGGGGTTTTTCTTGGTTTCCTATTCACATCCTGGAGCTAAGAACCACAAATGAGCACCTGCACTGTTTGCCTTTTGGAGTCTGATTTCCTCCAGTCAGTATAATATGTTCCAGTTACATCCATTTACCACTAAATCTCATATTTTTAATGAAGGTTTCTTTTTGGGTTTCATATACAGGTCCATGTCAAATTTTTTCTCTATTCTCTAATTTTCTCTATTCTCTGACAGATACTTGTAAGATCAATAACACAAGTGACAGCTGGTGAGGATGCGGGGCAGGGGTTGTGTAAACTTGTACAGTCATTATACTTGTACTCTATTGATAGGGGTGTGCAAAAAAAATTGTTTTATTTGATGAGTCCCTAATTTTCATCTCTTGTGCTCCTGGGCCATATCTAATAGATCCATTTTAAGATGCTTTTGTCAGTGTATCACTCTATCTTCTGCATGTTAATTCCTTTATCTTTCTTCCCAGACACTGAATCCCTAAGCAGCGTATGGCAACTAGGCATACAATCCCTACTAAGACTGAAACTAAGAGGAGTCAAATTGGGCCCGAGACAAGCTCAGGGGCTGGATGCATGGTTGGCGGGTGTGTATCCCTAGATTCGATTCCCGCTACTCCCAAATAAAGAAAGGAATTCAACTGATTTAAGATGAGTGTGAAAAGAGGAAAACTTTCTTAGGATAATCCAAGGAATGAGGCTTAGAATCAAAAGTCAGAGAAAGCATAAATCCTAAAAATCAAGCTAGGTGCCAGGAAATGGTGAGCTCCAGGCACCTGGGCATCCTCTCTTCCGACCTCTCAGTGTTGGCTCTGCTGATTCTGTTCTGCACATGAGCAGTTTTCGTTGCTCTCTGAGCTTTGGTCAGGTCTGTGTGTTGGTACTCCATCTGGTTGCCAATCCCAGTTTTATAGCAGAGAATACCTGGGCTGTCATCATACCACTGAATAAGAGGCAAATGGGAGTAAGGAAAGATCTAGGTGCAGAGACAGACCCCAAAGGGGTGGGGTTGCTGCAACTGATCAGACACTCCATAAGGAGTCACCACAGAAGGTACCAGGCTACTGAGCAACATCCCATTACAGGTGAACAGAAGCCTTGTATTGGGGTACTGAACATTATACCTGTGAAAACACAGGTCTTGTCTTCACCCTGCATCAGAGCTAGCTGTGGGAATTCCATGTCATTCACTAGCCAATCCATCTGCCCTCTGGACTAGGTGCTGCCTTTCCAAAGGTTATAGGGTCAGTAATAAGCCAGGTTCATTTTGTCAAACATTAATTTCAGTGCAGGATGATTTACAAGCTAGATAGTCCGGCTTTTTCCTCAACACTTTAATTCATTGAGTTTTGAGGGTTTGAAGGTACTTTTTAAATCTGAGAAAGCCATAAGGGTTTTAAAGCTTCATTCATGTTCTTGTTTATGTTTTGTTAAGCATGTCCTCAGAATCAGACCATCTTCCCTTCAGCACACCCCAGAAACTCTGGTTGGAGTAGGAGACAAAGGTGGTTCTGTGGTCTCAAAATATTATAAGTGGGGAAAGAGTTTCATTAACAGAAACTAGAGAGGTTTAGACAGAGCTGGCAGGGAAGGTTGTAAGTCATGGTCATAATTTGGGTACACACAGATTTCAGTCTGTCTGTCTGTAACTGGCCAGTAGCTCACAGACACAGTTTCTGTGGGTACCAGGAAGCGTTTCCTTTTTCCATTCACATTCGCTGTGGATAACAGGGGTTCTCCTCAAATCACCACAATACTCATGGATCTCAGACTTAGAGTGGGCTCTGTCCTTAGCCCTAAGAGCTCCTTGAGCTGTAGCTAAGGTCGCAAGGCTGTAGAGATCACAGGGCCATCTCACAACAATCCTATGGTCCCACCCTATTACTCTGCTTTCTGCCTGCAGCTCCAATGGCTTCCAGACCCTCCAAGTTTAGCAGGTCACCCCCGGTTCTGTAGGGGTTCCACTCATTCCTCACTCTGGTAATCTTGTGTATCCCCTTCTCCTGAGCACTCTGTCTTTAATTTTAAATTATCATTGATTCAGTCCAATCTTTTATACAAATGGAAACTTCCTGATCATTTGAGTTGCTCATATCCTGACTAGTTTCTTTTCTCTGTAGTGTCCTGGTGTCAAAATCTTGAAAAGGAAAAAAAAGACAACAAATAAACACAACAGAGACTAGAAAGTGTCTGTGACTTTGAGACAAGGTCACACGGTGATCAGAAGTTTTAGAAAATAAAGGCAGCATGGGAATCTTTAGGGGAAAAGTTAATAATAATTTCTCTTTGTGAATGTTCTGTGGGAAAGAGGAAAGAACAAAGGAGTTGCAGAGTATTAAGTAAAATCTCTTGCACAGTTCTCTCTGGATGCCGAGGTCACCCGTGGCTTGTATTTTCTGTGCAGCATTTTACTGACTTTTCTAGCTGTTCACATGGAAACAATTGGAAGAGTAAGGAAAAGAAAGTCCAGGCTCTTAGATGGGTAAGTCTGGAAGCTCCCAATCTGCACATGTGGCACTGGGGACATTGGTCAGCCCTTTGCACCTTCCTTCCTAGCAGAATGAGAATCACACAAAGTGATTACGTTACACATAGAGATACCACATCCCAAGGACTCAGAAAATCAAGAAAGACCTAGGCCAAAATTGTGTTCTAAAAAGTCTGGAGATTAAACCTATTGCAAAGTAGATTCCAAGGAAACTAGATGCTAACACATGGGAAGTACATGTGTAAATCTGAGGGGGGTCTAAAGCAGAGATTCCTCTACCAAGAACAGTTTCACAGTGATGTCTGGAAGATGTGACTGACAAACAGATAGATACACCATCCTTGAGTCTTCAGTGAAAACACTGGACAGTTTGGGTAACAGCTGCCTGAAGAGGTGGGTGATGGATAAAACTGTAATCTAACAGCTAAGCAAAACAGGAAACTTCACAAATCCAGAGTCTATTCTGGAGGGATTGCCACCGTCTCGGGAGCTTTCCTATCCCAGTGAGAGGAAGCAGAAAGAGCCACTTGAGACAGAGCCTCGAAGGCCTTAAAAGACTCTTTGTAGCAACACTTTAAAAAGAACAGGAAAGGTGACTGGAAGACGGAAACTTTGCCTGGCACCTGCAAATCTCCGCTAGGCACTCAGCAGAAACTGTGGGGAGATGTCTTTAAAGGCACCCCCCCCAGGGGAGGCAGCCTACAGTTTGATCCTCAGAGCCCACATGCTGGAAAGAGAGAAGTAATTCACCTGGTGATGTGTTGATAGAAAGATAAAGGGGGGGGGGGATATGTTCTAAGGAGGTTTGGTGAGGTGTAGGGGAAGGGGATGCCTCCAAGGGCCCATGCTGAGGCATCCCTTACCTCTGAAGGACCAGCCACATGTATAGTGTAGAATAAATTTTATTCAGGGCATGGGGAGGGGAGTTAGGAGGGTCTTAGAGGCAGAGAAAGAGAGAGAGAGAGAGAGAGAGAGAGAGAGAGAGAGAGAGAGAGAGAGAGGAGGCCAGCCATGAGCAAGTGAAGAGGGTTGGGGGGGGAGGGAAGCAGAGAAAAAGCAAAAGAGCAAGAGAGGGGCAAGAGAGCGAGGAGGGGGGCAAGCAGACCCTTTTATAGTGGGTCAGGCCTACCTGGCGATTGCCAGGTAACTGTGGGGCAGAGCTTAGACAGAATGCTCATATCTGTCCTATGTACACAGGCTGTGATATGAAAACTGACATAGCACAGGACTCTTCAGTGAACATGCACTAAGAATTTTTTTTTTTTTGGTTTTTTGAGACAGGGTTTCTCTGAATAGCCCTGGCTGTCCTAGAACTCACTCTGTAGACCAGGCTGGCCTCGAACTCAGAAATCCGCCTGTCTCTGCCTCCCAAGTGCTGGGCTTAAAGGCGTGCACCACCACTGCCCGGCCTAAGAAAATTTTAAAATAAATAATAAAATGATTTCATAGAGTGGCTTTCTATAGATATGTAACAAATTGTTCTCCACTACTAAGCTCAAATGTACATGTATTCGTTGTCTCATAGTTTCTATACATCAGAGATTTGGACATAGTGTAACTGGGTTCTTTCTTTGCTCAGAATTGAAAGGGTTAAAATCGAGATGCCAGATGGGTTTTGTCTTAGATACTGTCATATTGCTATGGAAAGACACCATGACCATAGCACCTTATAAAGAAGAGCATTTAATTGGAGACTTGCTTACAGTTTCACAGGGTGAGTCATGACCTTCAAGGTAGGGAACATGGCAGCAGGCAGGAAGGCATGGATCTGGAGCAGTAGTTAAGAGCTTATCATCTTGGACTAAGGTCAAGTCTAAGTGCTTCAAGGAACTCCACATAAAACCAGAGACACTGAAACTTATAGAGGGGGAAAGCCTCGAAGATATGGTCACTGGGGGAAAATTCCTGACTAGAAGAGCAATGGCTTGTGCTGTAAGGTCAAGAATTGACAAATGAGACCTCATAAAGTTGCAAAAGTTCTGTAAGGCAAAAGATACTGTCAATAAGACAAAAAGGCCACCAACAGATTGGGAAAGGATCTTTACCAATCCTAAATCAGATAGGGGACTAATATCCAATATATATAAAGAACTCAAGAACTCCAGAAAATCAAATAACCCCATTAAAAAATGGGGCACTGAGCTAAACAAAGAATTCTCAACTGAGGAATACCGAATGGCTGAGAAGCACCTGAAAAAATATTCAACATCCTTAATCATCTGAGAAATGAAAATTAAAACAACACTGAGATTCTACCTCACCCCAGTCAGAATGGCTAAGATCAAAAATTCAGGTGACAGCAGATGCTGGCAAGGATGTGGAGAAAGAGGAACACTCCTCCATTGTTGGTGGGATTGCAAACTTGTACAACCACTCTGGAAATCAGTCTGGCGGTTCCTCAGAAAATTGGACATAGTACTACCGGCAGATCCAGCAATACCTCTCCTGGGCATATATCCAGAAGATGTTCCAACTGGTAATAAGGACACATGCTCCACTATGTTCATAGCAGCCTTATTTATAAAAGACAGAAGCTGGAAAGAACCCAGATGTCCTTCAACAGAGGAATGGATACAGAAAATGTGGTACATTTAGACAATGGAGTACTACTCAGCTATTAAAAACAATGAATTTATGAAATTCCTAGGCAAATGGATGGATCTGGAGGGTATCATCCTGAGTGAGGTAACCCAATCACAAAAGAACTCACATAACATATACTCACTGATAAGTGGATATTAGCTCAGAAACTTAGATTACCCAAAATACAATTTGCTAAACATATGAAACCCAAGAAGAATAAAGACCAAAGTGTGGACACTTCACCCCTTCTTAGAATTAGGAATAAAACACACATAGAAGTAGTTACAGATATCAAGTGTGGAGCTGAGACAAAAGTATGGACCAACCAGTGACTGCTCCAGCCGGGGATCCATCCCATAATCAGTCAAAAAACCCAGACACTATTGCATACGCCAGCAAGATTTTGCTGAAAGGGCCCTGATATAGCTGTCTCGTGTGAGGCTATGCCAAGTGCCTGGCAAACACAGAAGTGGATGCTCACAGTCAGCTATTGGATGGAACATGGAGTTCCCAATGGAGGAGCTAGAGAAAGTACCCAAGGAGCTGAAGGGGTCTCCAACTCTATAGGTGGAACAACAATATCAGCTAACCAGAACCCCCAGAGCTCGTGTCTCTAAATGCATATGTAGCAGAAGATGGCCTAGTTGGCCATCACTGGGAAGAGAGGCCCCTTTGTCCTGCAAACTTTATATGCCCCAGTACAGGGGAATGCCAGGGCCAAGAAGTGGGAGTGGGTGGGTAGGGGGGCAGGGCGGGGGGTGGGGGAGGGTATAGGGGACTTTTGGGATAGCATTTGAAATGTAAATGAAGAAAATATCTAATAAAAAATTTGAAAAAAAAAGAGCTTACATTCTGATCTGTAAGCTAAAGTCAGACAGTGGTAGTGGTGAGGGTTTTTGAAATGTCATCTGTGACATGAAAGTTCTCTCTTTTTTTAATTTTTAAAAGTATTTTAATTATTTTTTATTATTTTTTATTAGATATTTTCTTTTTTTACATTTCAAATGCTATTCCGAAAGTTCCCTATACCCTCCCCCGCCCTGATCCCCCACCTGCCCACTCTCACTTTCTGGCCCTGGCATTCCCCTGTACTGGGGCATATAAAGTTTGTAAGACCAAAGGGCTTCTCTTCCCAGTGATGGCTGACTAGGCCATCTTCTGCTACATGTGCATCTAGAGACACTAGCTCTGGGGGTACTGTTTAGTTCATATTGTTGTTCCACCTATAGGGTTGGAGACCCATTCAGCTCCTTGGTACTTTCTCTAGCTCCTCCATTGGGGGGCTCTGTGTTCCAGGGCCACCCCTCCTAATCCTTCCTAACATTCAAATATGTGAAGAAGAGGTGGGGAGGTGGGGTGGGAGGAGGGGTGGGGAGGAGAGTGACACACCACAGGGTTGAACTCTCTTTTAGGACTCATTTAGGTCTGAATTTTCACTGGCTGTGGACAGCATTCAATGCCTCCCATTTGTAGACTCAGGGTCCCTTTGCTTAAAAACTCAATGACTAGAGGCTGCTGTTCAGGATAAGAAGTTAGCAGCATACTGATGTCTTTTCTGTCCAGCATCATTTAGAGAAAACTCTGCAGTTAAAAAGATTTGCTGATTATTTCAGGCCCACTCAGGAAAAAATGGTAACTCAAAGTAAATTGACTAACATCCCAATTACATACACAAATCTGTTTGTTATTATGAGCAAAGTAACATCAAATACACCAACCTTCCCTCAGAGAAGTACAGCAGGAACAAAGGCCTTCTCAGTCTGTCTAACAGACATCAAAATGCTCAAAAGGAGGGGGGAAAGGCCACCAAACTGAATACTACGGTAATATCACATGAGAGGATTTCTGACTTATGCCCAAAGTCATTCTCCAAATAGACATTATAATCTTGCATGTAACAGAGATCAGTAAACAGAGAATGGTTTCTGTCTAGAAAAGATTTACTGGTGAGATTTTGTATGCTTTATGTTTTTTTTGTTTTTGTTGTTGTTGTTGTTGTTTTCAGTTTCATAGACTGTGTTGTCTGGTTTTGTGTGTCAGCTTGACACAAGCCAAGAGTCATCAGAAAGGAAGAAGCTTCATTTGAGGATATGCCTCTATAAAATCTAGCTGTAGTGAGCAGTGGGAGAGCCCATTGTGGGTGGTGCCATCCTTGGACTGGAGGTCCTTGGTTCTATAAGAAAGCTAGCTGTGAAAGCCAGAGAAAACAAGCCAGTAAATAGCATTCCCTCATAAGGCATCTGCTCCAGCCTCCAGGTTCCTGCCCTGACTGAGTTCCTATTCTGACTTCCTTCAATAATGAACAGCAATATGGAAGTATAAGCTGAATAAACCCCCTTTCCCCCAATATGCTTTTTGGTTATTGTGCTTTGTTGCAATGATAGCAACCCTAACTAAGACAGGGCTTTTATGTTTAAGCTTTTATGAATAAACTTCATTCTGCTAATTTGAAAAGAAAAACAAATTACTCCAATGCCATAGCCTTCTGTTTCTGTAAAACAGAAGCTTACTGTTTTAAAACTCTCAAGTTGTGAACAAAACTCCTGGATAGAGGCTTGACTACAGAGGCTGATTGATTAGATGTTCAATACTGTTGGGAAATTGGAAAGTTTCAGATACACAGGCTAATTGCCTTATCTTGGACTAGTTTTAGCAAAAACTTCAAAGTAATCACAGAAATCCATAGGAAAGAATTAAATTGAAAGTATTTTGCCAACATTCAGCAAATTGACTTCAAACAGATGCATAAGATGATAAGAACTGGCCAAATGAGAAGTCTAGACTTGAAAACCAATGGTAATTCCCTAGATAGGCTGGGCAGACTTGAGTTCACAGAAGAGTCCTTGAGCACAGATCAATGGGAATTATCTAAAACAAAGCTAAAGGAAGACCAGACTTGAAGGAAAATAATCCAAACCTTGGGAACCAGTGCTATGATGTCCAATTTCTCAACATGTGTGAAGTAGGTATTCTAAGAGGAGAGGAAAGAGAAAGAGGAAAGTTTGTAAACCTGTCCGAATAAAAGGTAAAAGTCAACACCACTTTAAAACTGAGGAAAATAGTAACCCATAGATCCAAGACTCTTCATAAACTTCAAGCAGAATAAATACAAAATGAATCTTGACACCTCATACCCAGTCTCCTGAAAACAATACAATTGGAAGCCCTTGAACACAACAACAGGAATAAATGATATCTCTTGCACAGGAAAAAAGAATATCTAATGGCTTGCCTCATTTCTGAGCTGTGCAGGCAGAAGGTAGTCAAATGAAATAAGGTGTTGAGAAAGGACAAAAGTTAGTAACCCAAAATTCTCTGCTGTTTTAAACTACAAGGTAAAATGAACATAAAATATAAACACATGTCCTGATAAATAAAACTGAGAAGCAATTTTGTCATGTAAGAGGTACAAAAGGGGAGCTGGAAAGATGACTCAGTGGCTGAGAATTTACTGCTCCTGCAGAGGACCCAAGTTCAATTTCCACCACTTGGTGGCTTACAACCACATAGACACCAGGCTCACACACACACACTGCACATACATACATTCAGGCAAAACATTCATATAGGTAAAATAAAAATAAATAAGTTTAAAAATAAGTACTATAAAGGCTGAAGAGTTGCTCAGTAAGTAAATCCCTAGCCACACAAGTGTCAGGACCATAATCCAGTCTCTAGTATGTATGTAAATATTGGACAAGTGTGGCCTCTAATCTCTCTGCTTGGAAGACAAGAAATCTCAAGAACAAAGTCATTACCTACACTAGCTAAATCCTTGAACTCTAGGTTCATGTGAGAGACCCTACCTCAACATATAAGGTAGAACGCAAAGTAGACACACAAAGTCAGCCCCTGGCTTCTACACACATTTTTCCACATATATGGAAACACTCATACACACATATATGCCATATACACATGTACATATATATACTATCCAGACATACAAATATATTAAAATTTAAAAAGGGATAAAAGAAGAAGTCTTTTGAATAGAGATAAAACATACTATATGGTAACTTAAATTCATAAGAAGACATGGAAAGCATGGATTATGGAACATATAAAAGGAGATAATATATTTATTACACAAATATGCTTTGAATATGTGCAATAAGACTACTTAAAACAGTAACTATATTGTCTGGTCTAACATGAGAGAATTAGCCTAAAGGAGAGGGGAAGAAATGGAACAGTATAGAAGCAAATCTGTAAACTTGTGTGCTAATTAAATTACTATTACCTTGATATAAATTTTAATAGATTGAAACTACACATTATAATTCAAGAACCACAAGGAAGGCTAACACTCAAGTAAAACTCTAATAAAAAAGTCACTAGGGATAAAAAGAATGAAATAATACTAACTACTTTTGTTTCCACGAAGAAGAAGAAGAAGAAGAAGAAGAAGAAGAAGAAGAAGAAGAAGAAGAAGAAGAAGAAGAAGAAGAAGAAGAAGAAGAAGAAGAAGAAGAAGAAGAAATGACAGCAAAGACAGAAGACCAAACAAGAACACATATGAACAACACAGGCAGCTGGAAATTGCACAGAGTGACATTTTCTGTGGGGACTACACATGCCACTATAAGGTCATTGTAATCAAAACAACCTGTTCTTTTTAAAGTAGAATCTAACTAGATTGTGCATACAAAAGACATGCCTAGATTTAAAGGCATAAATAGGCTGAAAACACAAGGATGAAGAAAGATCTGACAAAGCAAGAAAAACTACAAGACTTCTTACTTGGTGTTACAGAATATGCTTGAAGCTATAGAAGAGTATAAAAACAAAGTGGTATATTTTAAAATTATAAAGGAATTATTATACTGGTAAGGGGTGAGCTATTATCTGTTTCTATTGTACATTATATTGTCCCTATGTGCGTGAATTTAATAGAAGCCTTAAAATACAAAAAAAAAATCTCAGAATTGTAAAGAAAAAAAGCAATTCAGAAATATACATTAAGATTTGAACAGTTCTTGCATCTTATAATAGATAGAACTAAACAAAAATGAGGAATATGGATCTGGACACCACAAAAGACCCTGCCAACATCTCAGAGTCCCCCACCTAATGACAACAAAAGAGATGTACTTTAGGACCATTAGTGTGTGTTTGTTTGTTTCTTTGTTTGTTTGTAATATGGGTTCTAGGAGTCAAACTCAGGTCAACATGCTTACACTGCTAGCATTTTACCAACTTTGTCGTCTCCTGGTTCCATTTTTTATCGTTAAACATTTTGTCTTAGTTCATTGAATTCCCTAAACTACATTTTGATTATTTTCACCCTTCCTGCCTTGTCCTTTCAAACCCTTCAAAACCAATTTGTGTTGCCAAAATATTCTTGGATGTGTGGTCGTCCTCTGGTCAATGTACCAGGGGCTACACTCTTAGAGAAAGCTTAACTTTATTTCTTCTTGGAGCTAACAATTAATTGCCAATACCTCCACAACTAGGAGTGAAATTTTATGGCCAACTCCCCTGCTGCAATTTGTTCTTTCTTAGACACATAAAGAGCTTATGAATGCTGTTCACAACTGCTGTGAGTTCTTTTGTGCTTTTGCCCTCCTGTTTCGAGAATAAACTTCTAGTCATCACCCACATCAGGCTCTCTTTCTATTATCCCCTTTTCCTCTATGATCCCTATGGCTTGAAAAGAGAGGTCCAGGTAGATGTTATGTTCAAGGCTGAGCATTCTGCGGTCTCTTATTTTCTTCGCCCTGGCCTGTGATTTCCTTGTTCTGCTTCCTCTCTTGGGTAGTCCAGGCTCTGCTTCACACTGGTCTGGAAGGATGAAGCATAGCCTGGAAAAGGTGGAGTCTATAGGATCATGGTCTGGTTGTGAGTGCTGGGGAGGGGTGGGAGTGGGGGCCGCTCTGAGGATTATAGTTCTTATGATCGATACTCAGTGAAATAGCTTGTGCACATACATTTTATTTGGGGTGAACAAGGGCTATATATGATCCTTGAAGAGTGGAAGGGAAAGTACTAAGAAATGCCTGGAATCCCAGGTACTTGCTGGTCAGCTTCTTATCTGGAAAGAAGAATGGGGATGAAGCATTCAGGTCTGTAATAGTTTGACTTCTCCATGTTCTATGACTCAAGTTTTCAGTGTCTTCAGTAACAGTAATAGAAGTTCTGTTAAGGACTGTGTGACCTGCCTCAGGTAGGGGGTGTGGGGGTTCTGTCCTCAGATAAGGCTAGGTAGAGAAAAGGAAACCCTGCTAGAAAGGGGAGTTCTCGATTTTGTGATGAGCTCAGAGGAGCTATCTGGGCATAGTAGACTGTGACCATAAATAGCAGGGTTTGCCAATACTGGCCAAATGTGGATCTCCATGCCATATACTACAAACAAAAAATTCTATGATGAGGTCTGATAGATGCATTATTCTACTGATATAATGATAAGTCCACCTAGCAGCATAAAAGTAGTAAGTTCTTCCCTATGGTCTATGAGCTGTTTACCTATGGGGTCTTGACCTGATAATGGTGCAAGGTATAGATTTCATCTTGTGGATCAAGGAGAAGTTCTGATCCTGCATTACCTCATACACAATGATTGTTTTCGGTGCCATTCATTTATCTAAAAATTCTAGAATTTTATTTTTATTGAGAGACGAATGATATTGCATTGTGTAAACACACCACATTTTCGTAGCTCATTCATCAGCTGAAGGTCATCTAAGCTGTTTCAATTTCCTGACTATTGTGAATGAAGCAGCAGTGAGCAGGCATGAGCAGGGATCTCTAGAGTAGAATATGGAGTCCTTTGAGTAATGCCCCAGAGTGATGTAGCTGAATATTGGAGTAGCTATCTCTCTTGCTTATTGAGCAGCCTCCACACTGGTTGTCATAACAACTGCACCAGTTTGCATTCCCACCCATATATGTTCCTCTTTCACTACAACCATGCCAGTTTCTGTTGTTTTTAGTCTTAGCATTCTAATTTTCATTCCTTTGATAGGTAGGGATGTCGAACGTTTTTTTAAAAAAATGTTTCTTAGCAATTTGTTTTTCGTCTTTTTGAGAATTGTTCCGTGTCCTAGTTTTTAATTGGCTTCTTGTATTGTTTTGTTTTGGTTTTAATGTTTAGGTTTGGGGGGTCTTTTTGTTTGGTTGGTTGTTTTTTGGTTTTGTTTGTTCTATTTGTTTTTAGTTTTCTTTTTCAGTTTAGATACAAACCCTCTATCATAGAGATCTCATATACATCAGGTAAAGTTGTTTTTTTTTGTTTTGTTTTGTTTTGTTTTTTCATGTTCTGTAGGGTGCTTCTTCACTGAAATGATAGTTTCCTTTGCTGTACAGCTTTTTTGTTCCACAAACTTTCCATGTTCAATTGTTTATCTTAAAGCTTGTGCTATCAGGATGCTATTCAGCAAGTTATTTCCTGTGCCAATGAGTAAAAGGATATTGCTTACTTTCTGTTAAATTCTGAGTATCAGGTCTTATGCTGAGGTCCTTGAAACATTTGCAGCTGAATTTTGTGCAGGGTGAGAGATGAGGATCTAGTGTCATTCTTCTACAGGCCATCTCCAGTTTGACCAGCATGGTACAAAAGGATGTTCTCTTTTCTCTAATAAGTATTGTTGGCCTCTGTCAAAAATGAACTGTAGTATTGAGGACTTATACATGTGTCCTGTGTTCGATTTCATTGGTCAGTGTGTCTGTTTTATACAGTACCATGCGTGTTTCATTGTTATGACTCTAATATAACTTGAAATCTGCAATGGTGATACCTCTTACAGTTTTTGTTTGTTTGTTTGTTTGGTATGTTGTTGTTCAGGATTCCTTGAACTATCCTAGACCTTTGTATTTCTATATTAAATTTAAGATTGTGTTTTCAATTTCCATGAAGAGCTACATTGGAATTTTGAAGAGGATCCCAGTAAGTTGGTATATTGGTTTTGGTAGGATGTCCATTTTCATCATAGTCCTTCCAATCCATGAGTATGGGAAGTTTTTCCTTCTTTTCAATTTCTTTTCTCAGTGGCTTTAAGTTTTCATTGTACTACTTGGTTACATTTATCCTAGGATGTAGTTTTGAGGCTAAGACATTCCTGTGATAAAGCACAGGTTATTCTGTAAAGTAAACATAAATTTATTTTAAAGGATTGAAATCATATAGTTATCTATCAAATTAAAATTCAATAATGAGAAATGTGAAAGCAAAGTAACATATTTTATGTCAAAACCATGACAAAAGAAACTGGCTTATGATGCCAGCTAAATCATGCTTAGAGAGCAAATAAAGAAAATAAACATTAGAATAAAGAATAATAAAATCAAGTGTACCAATGAAAACCAGATACTGTTACTAGAGGAGATATACAAAACCATTGAACTTTCAAGTGAACTTATCATTTAAAATTGATAAATATAATTTTCAAAAGGCTCAACAAAAGTATCACTATATGCCCACAAAAAATGATTATAATAAAATATCATGTGTTAAGAAATTTAATGCAGTAAGAGGTGCTTTGGGTGGCCTAAGCCAAGGAGCACCCCTGAGAAATTATGCCATGACGCAGACCTGGTGTAAAGTGGGCTTACTGGAAAGGGAGAGGAGCAAGGACCTGGAGAGGGGATAAAGCAGGTAAGTGGACATGTAGCCAGGCAGACAGATGGGAACAGAGCCGTGAGGGCAGAAAAAAGGGAGGCAGAGAGAGGAAGATACAACCCCTAAAACAGAGAGAAAGCTGAGTTGGTAGCAGGTCTTTTTTTATACCCACTCCCACACACACACCTAGGGTACCAGGTGGTTAGTTGCAGAGGCAGGTCATGACATAAGCAATTGCTAGCTCTCTGAGGGCAGTCCAGTGGAATTGCATGTACTCACAACCATCTGTAATGGGGATCCAATTCCCTCTTCTGGTGTGCCTGAAGACAGCATCAGTGTACTCACATACATGAGATAAATAAATAAATCTTAAAAAAAAAGTGTTCATGAAAAGTCTGTCTGTCTGTCCCACATGGCTGCCCCAGCAGATAGGAGAGAAAGTAACGTTTGTTGAATGTGTCTGTGCTGCAGGAACTGTGTTCATGTTATTGGCTGCAAGTCTGGTACAAATACATGAGGTTCATTTACTTGCTCAGAATTCTGTGGGTTGGGTCTCAGTGAATGACTGTAGCTGAAATAGCCTGGGACCCCGTGGCAGCTAAACACAACTGGTAGATGGTGAAATGGCAGGCATGGATGGTCTAGAATGGCCTCATTCATAAAACTGTGAGTTGGCAGGCCTCTGGCTGGGTTGCCTTAATTTCCCTCTGGCACGTGAGCTCACACATGTAGCCACAACCTAAAAGAGTTCAAATCTCGCCGAGAGTCCCAGAGCCTCCTGAGGGATGGGTGCCATGCCAAGTCATTGTCACTTCCTAAGCACTGTGAAATGAGTTTCACCCCTCATGAGAAGCAGGTTGGTTGGTCTGGTCCACATTCTTACTGTACTACACAGGCAGAATCCCACGCACCTCAATAAGCTGTCGGTCTAAGGTACATGGCCAGAAGTGGACCCCTGTTGCAGGTAGTTATACTCAGGCTCATTTGCTTCTCTTGTCACTAAATCAGGGGTGTCTGCTTCTATTCAACTCACTATTTCCAGACAACAGATAAAAAGGGATTTTCCAGAGATGAGCTCTCAGACAGAGACCACTGAGTAAACTGTATAACTCTCCCCTGTCCTCATTTCCAGATTCAACACTCACTTCAACAGAGCAAGGCCTTTTCTTAGTGGCCAGAGGGTAATCTTTACTGGGAGAGATTGCTCAGCACACGTCTCTTCCAGGAAAACAATCGTTAGCCTGTCAAGGCAGTGAAATCTCTTATTAGACTGTAGGCGAGCCCTCTATGCTTTCAATCTTTTTTCCAAATATAATCTCTTTATTGATTAGTTGGGAATTTCTTACAATGCACCTGGTCACATTCACTTTCTATTACTCCCAGGTCCACCCTCCCACCCCTGTGCACCGTCCCTCCTCCCCTCACCCCCGAAATGCACCAAGTACAATTAAGGTTGTGGAGCACTGGTCAAATTCCCAGTAGCCAGCCCCTTAAAGATAACTCAGTTCTTTCCCATCCCTCCCTTCTGGCTGCTGAAGAATGCCATGCATTCATTGCAGACCCCAAATTAATGATTCGACTGGAAGGGAGTCCAGCCCACTGGAGGGAGGTGAAGATGAACCTCCACATCAAAGCTGTTTCCAGCCAGGGTGTTCAGTGCTTCAAACCCCCATTACCTGCACGTCTGTGGGATCCTTTTGATCCTAACTCTTCACTAGGCAAAGTGATGAGCGTGGGAGGCGTTGCCTGCTCTTCAGAGACAACTGACTTGTATTGTTCTCTATCTTTTTTTCTCCCCACCTCCCCGGGGCCTGGCTCCTTTTTATCTACCTAATGATTTTCCAGTTTTAGCCAACAGTGCTAAGGGGCTACAGCCGTCAGTCTTTGATGGAATTTCTCGGAGTCAAAGTCAAAAGGGAGGCCTGTGCCTCTACTATAAAGAAGCAGACTTGGTCCCCAGGAGCCCAGGCCACTTTGTACGCATCCTTTTAAGCCATGGTTTAAAACAAACGCAAATAAGTGTTGGAATGGATTTTTCAAGAAAGAGAAATCCCCATCCATGGCTCCACTGGAATGGAATTCTGAAAATAAGACTCCAAGAAGTGTCCCTTTATGTCCCATGTTCCCCAACAGTCCTGCTGATCTGAATGACGATCTGGTTTCCACATCTCACCTCCTAGCCTGCCTATTAGGCCATCAATTATAACAAACTATAGTGTTCAATAATAAAGGAGAAAGAAAGTCTGTTGCTAATTAAATTGTGAGAAACATGGAGCCTTCTGTCATATTCTTTCAGGCTGCAGGACTTGATTCTCTGCTGAGGGTGCTTTCCCTCCCTTCTGCTCTGCATGGTCTCTTGCAAGTCACCTCTTCCTAGTCCTTCGGCTTCTAATTACCATAAGTTGTTATAAACTTGGGAAGTATATTGTGACTGCCCCGTAGATAGGGATCACACTGTTTATCTGGGAGCCCATCGAGTTCTAGTGTTTTCTTGCCCAGGACAGGTTTCTTTAGTTGAATGCATGTTTCCTCTGTTAAAGCAATGTTACCCTGAGTTCTCTGATTTGAGAGACTCTGTATGCAGATTTTATCATTGTCCCTCCTATGCTGCTGGACCAATACTTGAAGAAGGAGAGGACCAGTGAGGTAGTTTCTCGGGCCACAAAAGCACCCAATGTAGGTTGCTCATGTAAGTCTCCTTCGAGAGGCAGTCCTGAGGATGCTTCCTAAGATTCTCTTTACTCTCCCATTTTTTAGTAAATGTGTGTGGTGCTCTTTCACAGAGCCTCTGAAGTGGAAGAAAATTGGAGCTAACTCTTCTCTCTCCAGGAAGCTGGTATCAGAGGAGTATCTAATGCCAGTCTAAGGCCATTAGTACAGTGGGCCCTTTATTTCCATGGCTCACAGACCTGTGTATTCAACCAGCCTCTTACCAAAATGTGTTTTAATTGTCTGTCTTGAATGTATATAGACTTTTTTCTTTTGTCCCATTCCCTGACCCATACAGTTTAACAACTATTTGCAAACTGCACACATCACATTAGGTATTATAAGTAACCAGGAGGTGACTTAAAGGATCTAGAAGGATATGTATAGGTTAAGGATCTTGAACATTTAAAGATTTTGGTACCTGGCAGGGGGTGGGGGGGTGTTACTAGAAAGTGTCTGTCACAGATAAGAAGAGATGTCTGTATAGACTTCTGAGCTAGAGGACAAGAGTGATGTGGCTACTGATTGGGTAGAGAGATGAAGGACCATTAACAAGGGAGGGGATGCAACTTATAAAGCCTTTGAGGAAGGGGTGGGACTAAAATGAGCTACTTCACGATAGAGGTTTATTGGAGTAACAAGCGAATTTTGGATTCCTCTTAAGATTCAGTATCTCAGAGAATGGTGTCTTCAGGGACACCGAGGCAGCATGACAATTCACAAATGCTTTTATGCTCCTTTATTATCTTATTTTTAACAAGAAAATATTATCAAGAGAAGACAGCTTTTACCACCATTCCTTTGATAAATATCTACTCTACCCTTGCCATGGGTCTAGTCTAATTTCTAAATACTTCAGTCATGAAAATCACCCATAGTTCTTTGTCATCTGCTTAAGGGTTCAGACTAAAAATATTTTTAATGACATCTATAGAAAATTATTTTGTGGGCAGTAATGGAATTTTTTTTTTTTTTTTGTATTTAAGGTGTTCAGAATCATACTAGCAACAGGCTGAGTACTGGACACAATTCCCAATGAAATCTCTGCTTAGTGACAGTACCAAGCTCTCTCCTATCACTGTGAACCCCATGTGTACTCTGCTTTGAGTCCACTCCAGGCATCAATCAGTGTGGCTCACCATCCATGGAAAGTCATCCAGAGCACTGCATGCTGGTTTGATGGAGTGTTGAACATTTGAGCATGTTTCTAATGGAACTGCTGTCAGGCTGAAGGGCAACTAACTACCTGTTGTCCAGAAGTNGTCTGCATGACCAAGGGGCCTTTCTTCCCACTGATGGCCAACTAGGCCATCCTCTTCTATATATGCAGCTAGAGACATGAGCTCAGGGGGTACTAGTTAGTTCATGGTTATTCTTCCACCTAGAGGGTTGAAGACCCCTTCAGCTCCTTGGGTACTTTCTCTAGCTCCTTCTTCCTTGGGAACCCTGTGTTCCATCTAACTTGATAAACTCAAAATGAAGATGCAATTGGTCATACCAGATAAGTTGAGCAGTTTATTATCTTGCTATCCTATTTTGTATCCTGTTTTCTAAAATGAGATTTCATTGTGTTTCTATTTTAAAAACAGAACAAATATACGATAATGCTTTTCAGTTCAGAGAATATTAATCAGTATCAGCTACTAAATTTATGCTGATGTAAGAAAAACCCCAAAGGTGGTGAAGTCATTAGAAAATATAACCAGTTGATCTTCATGGTTTATGTTACCAAACACACCAGTAAGTGGGTCCTATCAGCCTAAGAGCACGGATCTCAGTATCTCATGTCTAGTGGGCACTTCCTCCCCAATCTGAGGGGACAGAGCAATTGTAAGTGTTATCAGGCACTCCAGTCTCTATAGAGAGGTGGATAGCTCTCATTTCTTCTTCATCTCATTTTATAGAAGGCCTTATTTCTTTCTGTCTAGAAATGCTCAGTAGCCTTGCCCACCTTCTCTGGGGGCCACAGTAGGAATTTGGGTTTAATAACACTTGTATGTAGGTTGGGAGCCCTGCTCACTGATCTCACTTTTAGTCAGCTTCTTCACATGGGACTTCTGTGCTACAAGTCTGCTAACAAATGCCTGCTTTTCTCATATGAATGAAGTCTAGAAACTTCCCATACACTTATATATCTTGGGCCAAGACAATAGTTTTATACAAAGAAGGAATCTCTTCTTTTAAGGAAGATGATGTTTCAATCTCTCCATCAGTTTAATAGATTGAAGTAAGTAATAGAACCTTCTAGAAATGTGATCTAAGCAACCCAGGGAGTCATACTTATTCATGCTAAAGTAAGAGAAAGAATACATTCCTGCTGTGCCCATGTTTCCTTCTAGACACTCAGCATATTTGGTTCATACTTAGTGCTAACTTTATGGCCTGGGGTGTTTCATGGGGTGTTGTATTCCAAAGACACACTCAATTGCATTATCACTCCTGTTCATCAGCACAGTTGCACTCTAGAAAATGTGCTATTTCCTGCTTTATAAGGAAGCCAAGGCTTAGAAATGGAAGCTATTGAGTCCAAGGTTATAAAGTCAGGACTCAATCCCAGGTCTTTTGAAAACTTTTCCCAAAATTAGAAATCTGACTCTGGGTCAAAGGCCAGGATTTTGTGGGCTACGATAATAAAGACACTTACTGCAGAGGAGCAAGTAGAGGTTTGAGAAGTGAGAATCTATGTAGTATGCACAGCTTTCCTCCTCCTATCTATCGCATGCAAACACATTTCTCTCTTGTAACTTCTTTCACATTGTTTTACATTAATTTCTCTAGAGGATAAGCCTGATTAATTACTGCCCCTAGGTCACATGGCTTACTGGTAGCCAAGCTACTCTGACAAGCCCTGACATTCTGAGCCACTAACCCACAGTCTTCTCATTACATTTCTCATCTCTCTGTAAATCCCAGTGTGTGTAGGTATGCAATAGACATTTAAAGGCAAAAGCAAGGGCAGTTTTGAGTCTCAGTTGATGTCCTCAAACATCCAGTCTTCCTACTTTCTTTCCCTAGACCCTCCAGCCCCCGGTGAATGCTGACCTGTTCTTCTGCTCCCCACAGGGTGTGTGGTACTGATATCTGTGATTGAGCAACTGGCGGAAGTTCACAACTCTTCAGTCCAGGTGGCGATGGAGAGACTCTGCAGCTACCTGCCTGGTAAGTTTAAAAGAGCCCTGGTGCTGAGTCGGCTTGTCTCCTCCTCTGTGAATCAAATCAACCAGGAGGGAGTTTGAACCCTGTGAAATCTTATAGAGAAAAATTTAATTGTGCTTTCCTTAGGTTGCTATTTTTGTGGCACTTATAAAGACAAGGTAGTTTCTGTCTGACATTCTCTATCATGGCAGACATCACGGTGGCTATTTAGGGAGAAAATGTTAAATGGCCAATTATCATTAGTGTATCACAATAATAATGATTTTCCTACTTGAAGATAATTGTCTTAAATATTAAGAAGTCAAAATAATAAATAGTTCTGTTTGCTTATACTCACATTCACAAAAACACACAGTTCTACTAATACAGGCACTAGGCTGAAAGGATTTCTGATCTCAAAACTCCAAATGGGAAGGTATCAGAGACATCCATTTCATCTCATCTGGATCTCAATCAACCATCTCATTCATCCTACAAAAACAGAGACACTGATAAGTGCTTTTAGACAGCTATATGTTTGTGTTTCAGACTGAGTAGAAAGAAAACATTTACTCTATTTTCTGTATATGTAATACTTATGTATTTGAAAGCCAAATTTTCTTTCTCTTAGCAGAAACTAATTGGTCAAGAAGGCTGACACTATTTTTTTTCTCTCTTAAGTATGGTATTGAGCCTAATGGTGATTGTATCTTTTATTTATTTAGTACCCCATGTCAATAGCAAAGTATCATTTTCTGAGAGCATATTTAGAACTCAAACGGAAAGGCTTAGTGAGAATAGCATATACAATACCTGCTTACCATGTCCAGGACGGACCACCGTCTACCCCAGTCCACCAGCTCCTAGAAGGAGGAATGAATGAGTATTGTTTTTTCAGGACTTAATATCTTCATATTCACTCCATGAATCTACCAGTAAGTTGTAGTTATTTTGTTAACAACTTTTAAAACCCTTTCTGCATAAAACAAAGCAGATGTAGAATCCACATGAAGTGCATGCCTAGTGTTTTATTTTTAAAAGGTAAGCTCCTGCATAAATCACCCAGGTCAGAGAGAAGAGAGAATTATTGCGGTCAGAGCCCCATCCATGTGCTCCAGATAGTTGTGGCTCTTCTACCCACCTGCAAAAGAAAACATCTGAACTTTGTAATAATTGTTCTTTTCATTTTTCTTTACAGTTTTAACAGAACTATCTTTTTGCCCTTCTTTTACATTTCCGGGGTCTATTACAATCTATAGCTTAGCTTTTCATCTTTTCCTTTCTCATAAAATTTAACTGTGAAGTTTGTCTATACTGACTTCATGTATGCCTGCAGTGTAACAGACCATGCTTGTTCTGAATTCTGCAGTTTCTCAGGCTTGGAACCTTGAACTCCAATTTAATTCCTTTGGCAAATGATACCTGATTCTCTCTCTCTCTCTCTCTCTCTCTTTCTCTCTCTCTCTCTCTCTTCCCCCTCTCTCTCCCTCTCCCTCTTTCCCTCCTCTCTGTAAAATTCTAGTGTCTGTTGATGCTTCGTGGTGAAATGTATCAACTTATTAAATAGTATATCATTGGATATTTCTTTCTTTTTTAAAAGATTTATTTATATTATGTATGTGAGTTCAGACACACCAGAAGAGGGCATCAGATCCCATTACAGATGATTGTGAGCCACCATGTGATTGCTGGGAATTGAACTTAGGACCTCCGGAAGAGCAGTCGGTGCTCTTAACCACTGAGCCATCTCTCCAGCCCCAATCATTGGATATTTCAACTGATTGTTTAATTGAACTACCTTTGACCTGTTCCCTTATCACCTTATTTGAATATTTTCCTATAATACTGAGTTCAATTTTAAAATCAGGACAAATTATTCTTTTCCTTTACTTAATAATTTTCAACAGAGTACATTACTTTTTTTTTTTATTATCATCCCAAAGTAATCATTTTCTTTAAAATGCTATATGAAGTCATGATTTAAACATGCCTTGAAGATTTCAGTCAATTGCAACCATTATCCTATTGAAGCACAAATAACCTCTTCTTTGAACAGAACGTCAGACTCTCCTCTTCAATTTGATTATGAGCTCAAATAACCTTGAACAGCTTCCTCAGTAACTGAAATAGCCAGGTATTCGAGCCTTGTCTGAAACATTCCTAAAGCTTGAAAGGAATCTGTTTGTTTGTTTGTTTGTTTGTTTGTTTGTTTTGATGTTGTTGTGGTGGGGGTGTTTTGTTTGTTTGTGGCAAGTCCTACATTATGACTAAAGCTGGGTACTTGGAGATCTTAATTATACTGAATAGTCAATCTTTCTAGGCCTATTCTGTAGACAGAGATAGAAAACACACATATACACATATGTTCATAAAACAAATGCACACACATATACGTACACACCAAAAACTCCTTGGTATACGAGTTCTTTCCAAGAAACTCTTAATTACCAAAAAGCCTAGTGTGAGGCTGGAGAGATGGCTCCGCAGTAAAAAACACATGATGCTCTTGCAGAGGACCCAGACTGGGATCTCAGAACCCATATCAGGCAGCTCACAACTGTCTGTAACTCCAGTTTTAGGGGTCCCAAAACCCTCTTCTGGCTTCCCTAAGCACCAAGAACACACATGGTGCACATACATACATCAAGGCAAAACACTCAAGCACATAAAATAAAAATAAGTAAGTACTTTTAAAATAAAAAACAAATAAATAAAAGGCTTAGTGTCAGTCAAGTCTTTTTCTTTCAGGTCAATGGCTATGCTTGCCAAGTGTTTCTAATGATGCTTTTCAGTTTGTTTTCTGTGAAGTTAGTGATGTAGGCAAAGAAGTACTTCAGTGTTCGTTATTGAATGTTCAAGTTCTTGGGCATGTAGTGGTTTCAACTAGATGTATTTCCTAATTGAAGGAAAGGCTTTTTATGTTTTCAATGTCCTTGGTTTGGGTTTCTTCAGGGATTTCCTTTTATCTGTGTATTGATTCTTCCATTGACCATCTGATACTTTACCTCCCACTTGAATCCCTTGCCACCTCTGTATATGGGTGTGTGTGTTGAGTGCTAGCAGGCACGAGTCCTAGGAAGCCATGCACACTAGCCAAGTATTCTCATTGAACTGTAACACCTGCCTTGATGTCATATAATTAAATCTCTTCCTCCTTCATCCTTATTTCTCTGAAGACCATGTCTGTGGGAACTAATAAGGGGGGTATACGGGAAGAAGGGGGAGGGAAGGAGCCCGCTTCCAGCCAGAGTTCCTCCTGTGCTCTGGGCAGGCAGAGGCTGCAGGAGGGCTGCCAGACACTTTCCACTCAGCCCCAGGTGGGCATCTAAACCACTGACCCCACTCGGCTGGGCGTTGGGGGGAGGGGGTGGACAAGAGGCAGCCCCCAATGCCAAGGTCCCCGGAGTGACACCCTCGGCCCTGGGGTTATGGGAGAGAGGGCAGAGTGATAGAGGTTCCCACACAGGCGAGAATCCTTAGTCTGGGCCTTGACTGGAGCACAGGGAGGCCTTCCATTGGGAGATTAGAAACAGCTCATTAGGCAGAAGCCTATCCCATCGTCCAAGCGCAGCAGGCCTTGATGAACAGAGACACTCTATGGCTTTAGAGCTTTATTGTAAAGGCAGGGGGAAAGAGAGAAGGTAAAAGAGAGACAGACTGGCCATAGCCAAAAGGAAAGAAAGGGGAAAAGGAGAAAGAGAGAGAGAGAGAGAGAGAGAGAGAGAGAGAAGGCTAGAGTAAGAGGTTAGAGAGAGAGAATGAGGAAAGAGAGTGAGAGAGGAGAGGAGAGCTAGAGGAGAGTAAGAGGAGGAGATGAGGAGAGAACGAGGAGAGCGAGGTGGGGCCAAGTGGACCCTCTTATGGTGGGCTGTTATCTTACTGTTTCTAGGTAACTGGGAGGAGTCTAGCCTGAAGGTCAGAAGCTTGGAACATTGTCTATGTGACTACAAGCCATGCTTCTCCTGTGGGGGATGTGGGGGTGGTAACGTCAACAGGTGCCTTGAGTCCACGAGACATGAGGGAACGCCTACCGTGCCATGTAGGTGAATTATCACCACTCCAGGCTTCAGACCTCAGCTTGACTGGAAACCAGACTGTTTGTGTATAGCCCCACACATGTCTATTCTATTTGTTCTGTGTTCATTATAGTTTAAATTTCATTTTTTTTATAATTTCTATTCCTCCCTGGTCTCTTTTATCCCTTATTGGAGACTTGGATTTCTTCCTGTCTTTCGTGCCTTATATCATTTTATTAATGACTTCTCTCATTTTGAACTGTTTTAATCTCTTCTTTGGCATGATTTCTGGCATGCTTTTACTATCTGTAGGAATGTTATTCTTTTTTTTCTTATAATAGCTTTGTATGGGAGTTGACCTAGATACATTTCTGTTGCTTAATTTTTGTGAAATTAGTCTTCAAAAGCTCTTAGAAAGGGGCAGAGTGGTGTTTCTGAATGCTCAGAGCGCCATCTCTGTTGCCTGTTGCTCAGACTCTGCATCTTTCCCTTGGCCACTTTCACCAGGAGCATCCTTCAACACTATTTTTAAGCTGCTCAGCAGTTTCCACTGATTGTGGGCCCTGCTCACAAGGGATCTGGTAGTCCAGTTCGAAATGCTTATGAGTATCAGATTACTCTAAGTCCCTAATCTTGACCTTAAGTTCTGTGACTAAATTCCTCCTGAGCTCAGATGCCATCTTCTGGTTGGATCACTCAGCACCTAACACTTCTGGTCTCTCCTTAGGTGCATATTCAGATAGGTCATCTTTACATAACACTATGTTATGTTCATGGGGGTCCCTAATTTTGTTTTCTGTGTTAACTGCTACCCAAGTACTGTGTGTGTGTGTGTGTGTGTGTGTGTGTGTGTGTGTTGGAGGGGGTTGTCAGGGCTCAGAGAGATTTCAAAGCTCCAGTGCTTACGTCATCACCTTTCCAGTATTCTCTCTTATGAAGGTTTTAATTTCACATCAATAATTAGGCATTAGGACTTTGTAACGTCCTGTTTTCACTCAGCATTCTGTTTTTAAGATCTGTACTCATTAAGACAATGCCTCAATTGTTCTTATAGCCATGCCTTTGATTTATACCCCTATTATTGAACATTCAGACTCTGCCCAAAGTCTTACTTCTGTACTTTGGTTTAAATGTGTCCCCCATAGACTGTTGTACTAGAGGCTTGGTTTCCAGTGTGGTGGTACATTATATGTCACAGCCAAACACAGGTGATCAGCCATGGGCATCACCTTGGGAAGTGCTGATATTATGGAGAAAACTAGCACCTAAAACCAAGTTGTTAGAAAAAAAGAACAGCTGCACTAGGCATTTTTGCACATACTTGAGGTATCAGCTATTTGGAAGGTTGAGGTCATTGAACCCATGAGTTAGTTCTAAAGCATCTTGGGCACTATGCTGAAACACTCCTGCAAAATAAAAAGCAAGTAGAAGCCAGTGAGATGGTTCAGTGGGTAAAGGTGCTTGCCACACAAGCCTGACAACCTAGTTGTACCCCTAGAACTCACACGCGCCCCCTCATGTCATACACCCAGATACAGAAACAACAACAATAACGACTCTTTAAAAGGCAAGTTCTAGTCTGTCTGTATGGGTACTGGCTCCCTTCTGTTGTGTTGTGTTGCAGAAAAGAGACAGAAATGAACAGATGAGGCCACCCCATCTCAACCTTCTGCTTCCAAAGAGAGAGCTGGGTAAAGCTGTCTCTCCACGAAGTATACACCAGCACGGGTTGGGGAGAGTGGCACACTTCACATCTCAGGTTAAAGAGGGAAACACTGCTACCGTTTTCCGAAGGAGGAATTTGCAGGGAGTCACAGTCATCACTAACCCTACCCACCCACTTGCTGTTTCCATGTAACAGGTCTCAGTGTCACATGGAACCATTTGCACCTTTAATTTGACTTTTCTTTTTCTAGGAAAAGTTTTGTTGTCCCAGGATAAGAGACTGGAAACCTAGTGAAGGGAAAGTCTGCCTGCCACAGGAGGAAGAAAAGCAGAGTACAGGATTTGGGGGGGGGGGGTGTGTTTCCTCCTCAACAGGAAAAACTCCAGTGAATAAAAAGGGCTTTGGGGTTCATTTTGAGCTTATTAGAAAATGTTGGACTTTTGGATGAAAACCAGGTACTGTTGTTCAATTTAAACAGTTCCACCACTTGATAGACTTAAAGGCAGGCTGGACATTTTATTCTGATTTAGTGACTATGAAAAAGCTGTACAGAATAACTCCATGAATTTTACAGAATAATGAAGAGACTGTCTCCTTGCTAAATATTTCTCCTAGAAAACATAACAGGCCCAGCTCATAGTGTCTCCTTTGGTCTAATAATCTAGATGTAGGAGGAACAGATGAAGATGATATTATGCACATAAAGCCACAGTCATTTAAAAAAATAATTTCTAAGCATCCTTTGTCCTCTAAAGTTAAACAAACACAAAATTCTAGCCTTAGTGGTCAGAACACAAGAGCCATGCCCTAGAGAATAATCTCTGAGTAGATCACATTGCTCTTTCAATGCCCGAGAAGACCTGTGCTTTTCAACTGTGTGATGTGTCTTTGGCCTTCGCTTCTACCTGAGGTTTTACCTATGATTTGAATGAAAAAAGAAAAGAAAAAGGAAACATGATTGGTGATGAGTTTCAGCACTAGATGAATGGTTTAGTTTTCAGTATCAGACAGTGGAGGATGCTTTAGGCAAATGCTGTCAAGTGTGTGTGTGTGTGTGTGTGTGTGTTTTTACTGGGACCCAAGACCAGGACCTTGTATGTGCCAGGCAAATGTTTCTATCATTGAGCTTCATTCCTAGCTCTGAAGATAAGGTCTACAGCAGAACCTTTAGTACTGGATCATGCTTGTGAGCTAGTAGATAGGAACATATTTCTACAGATTTAGAGGATGAAGACTTAGGATAACCCATCAATAACAGAAAAAAAAAATAGTCATTCCAAAGTCAAAGAAGGGTTTTCAAAGAATCACTGGGCAGTCCTTATGCACTAAGAAACATATGTATATTTGTGTCTCAGAGTTCTGGAGGTCCAGAGTCCAAGTAGATGAGCCAAGTGTCATGCTTCCTACTGTGTCATCTCATAACATGACATTAATCCATTCACAAGGATAAGAACCTCTCATTAGGCCCCAGAGCCCAACACTGTGGCATGAAGACTAACTTCTTGACAAAGGAACTTCAGGGATACATTGGAACCACAGTTGATTCCTATCAAAATTCCTATGGCAGTCACCACTTGGATTGCAGTGACAGGTGGGGTGCCATCTAATTGTAGTTTCCTGGGTAAGTCTATCTCTTGCCCAGAGGTTTTACTTGTTTCTGCTTCTCATTCTTGCATGCTGAGCTTCTAATTTAGGTCTGGGAGCATCCTCTCTTTTCCCACATCCAGCACTGCTCCAGGGGCCTCCCGAGTTAGCATAATTGTAGAATCCAGTTGAAGATAGAGATTGCAGAGGTGCCTGCTCCAAATGAGAACCCTGCAGCCATTTTCTGTGAGTGGAGCAACACAATCACAGAAACACACTCATGCTTCTCATCAGACCAAAGGGAGATGGATTTCCTCTGCCTCTTAGCCAGTAATGCAAGTTAATCAAAGAACACACTAATGTCATTTTTTAAATTGCTCTGCTCCAGGCTAAGCTACTTCAACATTAGCATTACTTTAAACATTTCCAAGCTGCCTCTCCCCTCACTTAATTACGAACTTCTCTTAAAAACGTTCCTTAAGTCATATGATGTTACAGTAAAAACAACCAAGCACCATGACCACATTTTCCTTTTCTTTTGTATTTTTCTTTTGTGAAGCAGAGTTTCTTTATGTAGCCCTAGGTATTTTAGAATTAACTATGTAGACCAGGCTGGGCTCAAGTTCATAGAGACCCATCTGTCCCAGCCTCCTGAGCACTAGGATTAGAGGTGTGTTCCACCATGACTGGCATGGTCACATTGTCAGATAAAGAAGGCAAAGCCTGTGGAGGGAAGGCATTTTATCCAAGTCTGAGGTTAGAAAGCTGGTGCTAGAATCCAAGTTTCTTGAGTTCAGTGACATCACATCAGATCCCCTCCACAGTAGTCACCCTCAAATGAAGCAGTATGGAGTGGAGAACTGTGGATTTTTACCACTATTGAGATAAAGTTTACATGCATTACAAGTCATGGATTAAACCGGTAATCACAGCAGCTTTCTATATGTTCAGAGTTATAATCCATCACCATGATTTCAGAACATTTTCATTACGCCAGTGTCTTAGTTAATGTCTTATTGCTGTCAAGAGATACCATGATGAAGGCAACACTTATAAAAGACAATGTTTATTTGGGAAACTGGATTGCTTACGGTTTCAGAGGTTTAGTCCAGCCCAGCAGACATGGCACTGGCAGATGGCTGTGCACTTTACATGCTGATCTATAGGTAGGAGGCAGAGAGAGAGAGAGAGAGAGACAGAGAGAGAGAGAGAGAGAGAGAGAGAGAGAGAGAGAGAGAGAGAGAGACTGGACCTGTCATGAGCTTTTGAAACCTCAAAGCTCACCCTCAGAGATACTTCCTGAAACAAAGCTAGACCAACGCCAGCATAACCACACTTCCTCATCCTTCTAATCCTTCTCAAACAGTTAGCTCCCTGGGGACTAATCATTCAAATTTATAAGCCTATGGGGCCATTCTCATTCAAACCACCATAAACCATACATGCCCACCTTGCCCATCACCTAAAATCTACTCTTCCACTTCCTGTCTTTTATATTTATTTGTTATAGATATTTTGTATAAATTGAACCATATAATGTTTGCTCTCTTGTAATCATTGTCTTTTGCCCAACACAGTGGTTTCTGTCACTTTGCATAACTTTAAATATGTTTTTAGAGTTACATTCATGTCACATGCATCAGAGCTGAGTAGTATTCTAGTGTATAGACATCAACATTTTGGTTATCAGCCTGTTAGCTCTTGAGTACATAAAGAACTGAAAAAAAAAATGCTACTTCAATGTTTTAACATGTATTCTGGTTCCCATATAGGAGTAGAGTTTTTGGATCCTAACAAAACTTTTCTAACTCTATGCTAAATAATTTGAGGAACTATGAGGCTAGTGACTAAAGTGTCTACACCATTTTACATCCCACTACTTTATGATACTTTTCATTTTGATTCAACACTTATTACTTTTGCAACACATGGTAGGTGTGAGCTGTATCTCACTTGAGTTTAGATAAAAACAAGCATCTTTAAGAAAGCACCTATTCAGATGCTTTCCATGTTTTTAATTGTACTATTTATCTTTATTATTAAATTATATTAAATGTTAGTCTAGAAGCTTCCATCCCATTTATAGCTAGCTAACTTACTTCTTCTTGATCATGCATTAAACAAAGCTATCCTCTAAATACAGCAAAACAAAGCGTGTCCATTTATTAGTTTCCAAGTATATGGATCTTCTGATATGGCTAAATGAAGATCCTAGAAGGTCTTGAGGATTACCAAACCTCTATAAATAATACTTGTCATAGCATTGGCAACAATAAAGATAAGAGAACTTCATCTCTCCCAGACAAATATTACTATCAATCAACCTTGGGATCCATTCATATTCCTGCAAAACCATTTTTTTGAGTATTTTAAAGCCTTCTGATGTATTTTACTTACTTCAACAAGAGGGTGGAGTCAAGGAACTTTTGCCCTTTTCTGGAATTTTAAGATTGTTTGGTTTTGGACCCCAGGACAAGGGACTGTGGTTCATATTTTACATATCAAAGCAGATCTCACCTCCAGGTCTTCCCAGCATCCCTCAGTCCCTATTTGGCATACCTTGAACTTTCCATCACAGGAGTTGGGCTGCCCTTCTCCCAGAGGCTTCTCCATATAAAATCCAGATATTTTGCTCCTCCTCCTCCTCTTCTTCCTCCTCCTCCTCTTCCTCCTCCTCTCTGTTCTGAACCCTTTATTTCTTTTCCTAATCCCCCCTCCCCATGGCAGCTCCCCTGATCTCAGTTCTTGGGGCCAGTGAACTTGCTTGAGAGCAGCTTCCCAACAAACCTGCCTTTAATCTAATCTAATCTAATCTAATCTAATCTAATCTAATCTAATCTAATCTAATCTGGCTCGAACTGGCTCATTTTTACCAGCAGAGAAATAATAACCTATCATTGATTATTGCCCTAAACTGCTATTAGCTGTTGTGTTTTAGCACTAAAACCATCCCCTGCCAAGACATTGAGGAGCCTGGGTAGGAAATCTTTACTGCTATGATGAACAGTCAGAGAAGAGTGCAGTATCCTGCATGGCCATGGACTTCATGACAGGGCCCTACCCCTGGAGCAGAGCCTGTAGGATGTGGATCTCCAAGAGTGCTGATGATTGATGGGAGTGATATTTGTTTGTACAGTAATGTACATATTTTCATGTCCCTCCTTCAGGGAATGCTCTGCCTGTTAAGGTTAATGACTTATGATAATTAGAAACAACATGAATGTGGGAGGTGAGGATGTGTCCACATTCCTCAGTGCTATGACCTTCAGGACAGCCCTTAAGGCTGTGGGAAAGAACTCTGAAAACACAAGTTAAAAAGTATATAATTTCGCATCTATGTAAAATATAAGGATGCAATATGAATTATATGAGGGGTTTCTCTGACCAAAAAGAACAAAGGCAGCTACACTAATGAGCCAACTTGTCAGAAAGATACAGAGGCAGACAGATTGCTGAGGTCAAGGTCAGCCTAGGAAAGAGCAAATTTAGGTCCAGGTGTGATGGGAATAGTGATCTCAGAGCTTATTGTCTGTGCTTACAAAGGCAGTCAGATCTGGGAGTGGTGATCTCAGGACCAGATTCTACCCAGATAAACTCATTGTTAGTACTTACAAAGGCAGGCAGAGCTTAACTGCTATGTTAAAAACAAAAAACAAAAAACAAAAACTGTGTCAACTGCAAGGGCTATCTTCCAGTAACTAACCAAAATAACTAGCACAAAGGGAAAGAGGAGGGGTACCAACTATATGTTCTCTAGGCCTTTTAGGAAACATGGAGTTGTTCCTCTGGCCATATACATGCGAATCTACAAGAAGGGTGATATTGTCGACATCAAGGGAATGGGCACTGTTCATAAAGGAATGCCCTATAAGTGTTGCCACAGTAAAATTGGAAGAGTCTACAATGTCACTATGCACGCCATGGGCATCATTGTAACCAAGCAAGTTAAGAGAAAGATTCTGGCCAAGAGGACCAATGTGTGTATTGAGCACATCAAGCTCTTGAAGAGCAGAGGCAGCATCCTGAAGCAGGTGAAGGAGAACAAGAAGAATAACTGGATCCAACTGAAGCACCAACCTGCACTACCCAGAGAAGCACAATTCGTGAAGGCTAACAGAAATGAGCTGAGCTGCTAGAGTCCATTCTATACGAACTTATGGCCTAATGTACAAAAAATAAAGGACCGGTACAATAATAATAATAATAATAATAATAATAATAATAATAATAATAATAATAATAATGTAATTGCTATCTTCTAAGAATAAAGGGGCTAGGGTCATAAAATGATGATTCATGGATAAACAAAAGAGAACCTAGGATGGGTGATTGACTTAATATGTAAATAAAAGACTGGGCTTTGGTCTGCAAGAGCTGAGCTATCCAGAGGGAACTGCTTAGAGAGCTATCTGGAGCAGAAAGCAGTTTCAAGCAGAGAGCTGCCTCCAGCAGAGAGCTGCCTCAGGCAGAGAGCTGTCTTGAACAGAGATCTATCTGGAGAGCCATCTCAAGCTGAACACAGGCTGTCTGGTCAGCTTGTACCCATGATGGACTTTGAGTCATTCTGTCACTGCTCCCAAACACCCCTTCCTCAGAAACCTTTCCAAGCTGAGGCTGGCTCTTAGCAGAAGAGGCTTCTCACATAGACCCAGGGTCATTGAAGAAGCTGTCAAGGACCGAATCTTTCCTTCCTCCAGGTACAGAGAGGGAAATGACTTTACAAATGGACATTTCTTTTGTAACTCTTGCAAACAGGAATCTGGAGGGCAGGGCAAAGTCTCTGAAGGCAATGAAGAAGTGTGCAGTTTGGCAGAACAGATAGATGAGAATTGATACAGGCTGAGCTGCCAAAGAATTTCTGCTGTGAGAAGCAATTAATCAAAGCACTAGGGCTAGTGACATGAGTTGATCATTGCCTAGGGAGTGAAGTCTCTAAAGAGTCCGGTGAAGGTTTGAATAGATATGGTCCCCATCGACTCATGCATTTGAATGTTTGGCCCATAGAGAACGACACTATTAGGTGTGGCCTTGTTGTAGGAGGTGTGGCCTTGTTAAAGGAAGTATGCCACTGTAGGGGTAGGTTTTGAGGTCTTATATGCTCAAGCTATGCCAAATGTGACACACAGTCTCTTGCTTTGTGGGACCATGAAAGGCAGTTTGTGTTCTGGTCAAGTGAGGCTTACTCCAGAGACCCAGTAGAAAACTCCACAAGGGACGAAACAGTGAGTCACATTCCCAGACACCGGCTCCTGACACCATGAGTCCTCAACTCCATAATCCTGTGACTATCAGTCATGTGGACAATGTCCCAAGTTCCTGGTATTTTGGCTAGATTCCACTTCCACAGTTATTCTGGCAACAGTAAAGTAGCTCAGCCCACTCTAAAAGGCGCTGCTTGGCCCTTCCTCTCTCTCTCTCAAGCTCTTGCTCTCTTTCTTGTCTCTCACCTCTTGCCTCCTCTCTCCCTTCCCTTCCCACCTTTCTCTACATGGCCATGGATGGCTTCCACTTCCCTACTCTTCTCCCTCTCTCTGCCTTTCTACAACAAACATCTTAAAACCGCGGACCATCTCTGCTCATCGAGATCTGCCTCCTGGAGCAATAGAAAAGGCTTCCCTCTTACAGGCACGAGTGTCTAACCTCCTGCCAGCGCTACAGCCATGGCCGCTAGCCAACCCAAGCCTGGGCTAGCCAAATACTCTCACCCACATGAGAACCACCCAGCACCCTTTCTCCTGCTGCCCCCTTCTCCCTTTGGTCCTGGGCTGACCAAGCTGCTCCTGGTACCCTCACTTTGTTCTCAGCTCTTCCACGGTGTCCAGCAAAGTCCTGCGATGCCCAAGAGCTAGAACCTGTCATCTCTGGCCTCTCTGAGGCCTAAAGACACCGGACTACTCCCTCTCCACCCCCTACAGACTGGGGTTCCATGGCTTCCCACAGCCAGACCCCCACCCCAGGCGGCGTGAAGAGCACGCAGCTGCCTGCCCAGATCCCCAGATCTCTGGTGGGATCTGGATCCACCCCCCCCTTTTATTTCCCAGATGACCGACGCCCCACACTGCTTATGGATCAAAAACTCTTAGCTTTTCCAGCATCTTGTCTACCTATACACTGCATTGCTTCCCACCATGATGATAACCTCTGAAAGTGTAGTCCAGCCCCAATTAAATGCTTTTCTTAGAGTTGTCATGGTCATGGTGTTTCTTCACAGCAATAAAACCCTAACCAAGGCAAGCCTTTTGGGAAATTCCTGAGTCTTTTATGATGTACCTAGAGGTAAACAATTTTATTTGGATTTAAAAAGCCCCATAGCAGCCACTTTGATTCCAAGATAAGTCTCTATTTGCAGTCTTAGAGTTGCGGAAATTATTTCTAGACTCCTTACATAAAGATGAACTTCTGTGTTTGGTTTACCTAAGACCTAGAGCTGTAGACTTCTTCAGTCCAAAAGAACCAGTGATTATCTCCCTCCTCTATTCTCTGTCTGATTATCAAATGTCAGTTCTTACAAACCCAATTCAGTTTCTGTCTGAACTTGTTAGACACCATATACTTCAAGGTCATGTGATCTGTCACAGTGCTGATGAACCTTCAACATGGCCTCAATGGACAAAGAAAGATTAATTTATTTATTATAGTAGAATCACGTTCAAACACATTTTGAATTTTTAAAATATTGTTCAAACAAATTCATGCTCAAAGCATGAATTCATGAAGTTTCAGAATCCTGGAGAGAACTTACCCATGATCCCCTGAGGCAGCAAACAAAAAGCATATAACAGCCTCAGGTACCTGTGCCTAGTTACCGGGTATTCCTTGGGTCATGAAGCTCTACTGTGGATCCCACTGGCTGAAGAAAATTTATAGGAAACATCTATAAAGAGGAAAATACTTTATACCTGTAAGTAGTTTCCTTGAGCAATTATCTACAAAACAGAATAAAGCAAAAGCAAACAAGTAACAGTTCATGAATCAGCATTCTGAACTAAAGCTAGTTCAGAGGCACTCATCTAGTACCAAGATCTGACAGCATTTACTGAGGGTGGAAGGAATCAAGGTGAAGAAGCAATTCATGGGTTAATTGGTCATGGTGCTTCCCATGCTTAACTGAGGCTCAGCTATTGTACTTAGTTCCATGACGATTTGGTCTAATGATATTTGGTGTAGGAGCCTAATCATATTAATTGATTTCCATAAGTTTTGTCAGTTGTCTATTTTATACTTCTTGTTCTCTTGGTGTCATATTTGAGGAAATCCTGCCTAAAACAAAAGACACAAAGGTTTATACCCATGTTTTCTATGAAGTTTTAGCATTTTAGGTCTTGCGTGTAGGTTTTTGGTCCATTGGGATGAATTTTTTGTATACTAGTATGAGGAGGATGTATTAGTTACTTTTCTCTTGTCGTATATAAAAAAGTACCATAAACAAAGCAATTTATAGATAGACTAGATTACTTGAACTTAAGTTCATTAGGGTTAAGAGTCTAACACCATATGACAGGAAAGTGTGGCAGAAAGCAGGTAGACATGGTGCTGGAGCTGGAAGTTGAGAATTCACATCTTAAGCCACAAGGAGGAAGCAAGGAGAGTGAACTGATGCATGGCTTTTAAAACTCCAAAGCCCACACCCAGTGGTGTACTCCCTTCAGTAAAGCCATTGTCTTAGGGTTTTATTGCTGTGAAACACTATAACTATGACAACCTTTATAGAGGAAAAACATCTAATTGGGGCTTGCTTGCAGTTTTAGGTGTTTAGCCCATTATGGTCATGGCAGTATTCAGGTTAGACATAGTGATAGAGAAGAAGCTGAGAGTTCTACATCCAGTTCTATATCTGAATCATCAAGCATCAGGAAGTGAATTGGCTTGAGCTTCTGGAACTTCAAAGCCTGCCTCCACAGAGACACACGTCCTCCAACAAAGCCCCACCTATTCCAATAAGTCCATATTTCCTAATAGTGTCATTCCCTATGGACCAAACATTCAAACACATGATTCTGTGAGTGCCACTCCTATTCAAACCACCACAGCCATACTTCCCAATAGACCCAAATAATACCACTAACTGAGGACCAAATATCTTTCAAACCACCACAGTAATTTCATTTACTTGTCTGCTTATAGCTGTCAGTTTTTTAAATATTCCTCATTGAAATTGTCTCGGTACACTTAAGCCTTAACTATAGACTCAAAATTTCTAACTCCTTGATTCTATTTCATTGGCCCACATGTCTCCCACTTTAATACCACACTATCTTAGTTAGCAACTATAGTTTTGTAGCTTGCTAGTTGTGAAATATGAGTCTTCTAACTTGGATTTTCTTTTTCAAAATTAAAAGAAAAATCTATTCTAAGTCTCATATAGTTAGGATCAGTTGGTCTGTTTCTGCAGAGAAGTTACAATTGTTTTGGAGATGGCATTGAACCAGTAGGTCAGATTAAAGAATATTGCCATCCTAATACCATTAATCCCTGGCTCAGTGATCCATCAACATGGTATGTGTTTCTGCTTATTTGGGTCGTCTTTAACTTCTTTTAGTAAAATCATTTCAAACAATATATTTGCATGTTTTTAAGAAAGTGTCTCATACAGTAGCCCATGTAGACTGGAACTCACTATGTAGCATAGATTGACCTCAAAATGATGGCATTTCTCCTGTCTCAGGCTTCCAAGTTCTGGAATTACTGGTGTGCATTCCACACCAAACTGTTTTTATTTGTTTCTTTGTTTTTTCCTTGTCAAATTATTATTTTTTATTTTGTCAAATTTATTTCTAAGTATTTAATTCTTTTTATGCTATTATAAACAAAATAGTTTTCTTAATTTCATTCTAATTTGCTCATTTCTAATTCACAGAAAAACAATTAGTTTTGCATTATTGTTTTTTTTATTGCATAATGTCATTAAATTCACTTATTAGTTCTCATCGCTTATTAACAGGTTCCTTAGGGTTTGCTACCTATGTGATGACATCATTAGTATAATAAATATCTTGTTTTGTTCTTTCTAATCTGGATGCCTTGCATTTCTTTTGGTTAAGTAGTTATTGTGGCTAGTATTCCCACAGTAATGCTTATGGGAAAAGGGTTCTGGCTTTTGTGATTAAATATCATATTTGTTGTTTTATGAATAGCCTTTATCAAATTGAAGACTTTCCCTTTCATTATTAGTTGGGTTTTGATGTGGTGGTTTGCAGAGAGTGGAAGTTAGCAAGCATATGTATAGCACTCTGTCAAATATCTTCTTCATCTATTGATGACAATGTGAGCTCTGACTTTTATTGACGTGGTATCAGATGATAGCTGATTTCAAATGTTACGCCTTATATTTTTGAGACAAATCTTACTTGGTCAATGTACAACTTTTTTCTACAGTGTTGTATTGGATTTATATCATTTTTAAAAAAAATCTTTGGGGTTATATGTATAAGAGATTTGGGGCTATATTCTTGAAGGAATATATTTTGATACTAGTCTCAGAGAAGTTAAGAAATATTCTGTACCTTTTCATTTTTAGAAGAGATGTGGTGAGTTAGACTTTACTAGTAGAGCTTTCTTATCATGATAGAGTTTTCTTCTGATAAGTTTTAGGTTACTGTTTCAGTGGCTTTATGTGATATATGTCTCCTTATTTTTAAGACCAATTTGGCATTTTATGTTATTTCTGAAGATATCTCCTTACTCCATCTATTTTTTTCTTTGCTGCCATGCAACCATATGACAAAGGTATTTTCTCAGCTGAGGGTTCCTCTTTGAAGATGATTCTCAAGTTTTAAGTTAAAAAAATAGCAGCCAGCAATGAAGGTATCTTCTTTCTGGACACGTATATGTGTTGTATGTGTTCTTAGACATTGATACGGTTTAGCAATCCCTGTAAGAATGGGTCTTCCTTTGCTATGTAGTAGACTAATCGGTGAAGATGAACTCCTTCCCTCAAATAAACAACAGGAAGGAATGCAAGCTGTGTTTCATTTTAACTCCAAAAGATATCTTTTTTAAAGCAATTATTTAATTTTTTCATACAGTACATTTTGATGTTCCTATATTTTCTCCCTCTACTCCTCCCAGATCCTTCCTACCTTACTACCCATGCAATTTCAAATTCATTCTAAAAACAACAACAACAACAAATACAGGAAAAACAACTACAGCAACAACAAAAACTTTTAAAAAGAAAATTAAGACAAACTTAAAACAAAAAGAAAATAAATTAGAATAAAACAATAACAAAACAAAAGGTGAGCACACAAGCATGCACACACCAAATGTAACGTCTAATTTGTATTGGCAAACTACTTCTGGGTAAAGATCATTCCAAGAGTTAAACTTCCCAGTGAAATTGCATTGGAGAAAACTGATATTCCCTTTCCCAGCAGATATTAATTGCAAAAAGCTTCTTAGTTGGAGTTGAGACTTTGTTTCAACTTCTTCCCCTTGCTGTGATTTTGTCTGTTTTGAACCTTTCCAGGTCTTGTATGCTATCACAGTCTCTGGGAGTTCATATGTTTATCAGTCCTGTTGTGCCTAGAAGACATTGCTTCCTTGAGGTCACCTACCTCTGGCTCATATACAGTTTCTGCCTCCTCATAGAACTCTGAGCCTCAAGGGCAGGGGTAAAGACATCCCATTTGGGGTTGGTGTTCCAATTTCTTTCACTCTCTGCATATTGTCAAGTTGTGAGTCTCTGTTTTACTTACCATGTATTGCAAGAAACATCTCTGATAAGCATTGTGTGATGCTCTACTCTGAGTATATAGCAATATGTCACTTGAAGTCATTTTCTTTCTATCTTCATTTAGCAGAAGAATAATAATATTGATTTTGCTTTAGGCCTGTGTTCTATTAGTGTTGGTTTCTTGGCCACTTTAGTAGTGTCATGTATAGGTTTTATGTTATGGACTGTGCCTTAAATCCAATCAAAAAAGTGTGCGATTACTCCCATAATATTTGTGCCACTATAAGGCACCAGTATATCTTGCAGGCAGATCACTGTTGTAGGACAGGAATTTTAGCTGAGAGAAATTGTTTACTTTTCTCCCTCTTTCTTGCTCCCAAATAGGGATCAAGCTTCTAGGTGGGGACCAGCTCAATTTCTCCATGTTTGATGACATAAGTGTGTCTTCACCAATAGTATCTTACCATCAGATTTTAGAGAATAACCAATAACCTTGGAATTTAGCTGTTATATTTGGATAAGGCTTCTAAGAGATCCCTTTGGCCAACAACTCAACAAAATGTAACCCAGTCCTGGCACTGGAAATTTTATTTGGTGGCATAAACGATCTAGTTGGGGCATTGTCTCCCCCATTATATGGTGACTTCATTTACTTTTATTTTCACAATATGTATGTATTTTAGGAGGCTTCTACCATGTAGGCTTCCATGCCACTTTTCAAAAAAAGCTGCTTTAGTGTTATTCTCTCCCTCCATTTCCTTCTTTATTGTGCCCTCCCATCCTCTTGCCATTTAATCCTCCTGTCTAGTTTCTCCTTTACCTACTTATGACATTACACTCTATTACTCCACCCTTGGAAGATTTTCTCCCCCTTCCTGGTGCCCTACTACCTACCTAACCTCTGTGGTTATTGAAATTGAAATACTTATACCTAAAGTTTAAAATCTGACATCCACATACAAAATAAAACATGCACTATTTGGGTTTTCTTTGGGGGCTGTAGGTTACATCACTCAAGATAATTGTTTCTAGCTCCATGCACTTATATAAAAATTTCATGATTTCATTTTTCTTTACAACTGAATAACATACTATTGTGTAAATGTACCACATTTTCATTATCCATTCATCAGTTGATGGATAGCTAGGCTATTTCAAGTTTCTGAATCTTATGAATAGAGCAGCAGTGAACATGAGTGAACAAGTATCTCTGTAGCAAGATGCCAAATCTTTTAGGTATATTGCATAAGAGTGTTATAGCTGGACCTTGTGGAACATCAATTTTCAGCTTTTTTAATAACCTCCACACTGATTTCCATAGTGGATACACCCATTCACACTCCCACCAGCAATGAATGAACAGTGCCCTTTCCCTACATCCTCATAATCATGTGCTGATATTTATTTTGTTGATCTTGGCCATTCTGACTGGGATAAGATGCAACATCAAGTAGAAAATATATATATTTTCTTGATGGCTAAGGATGTTGAACATTTTGTGTTTCTCAGCCATTCATGTTTCATTTTTTGAGTACTCTGTTTAGGCCTATACACCCTTTTAAAATTGGGTTGTTTTCTTGATGTTCAGGGTTTTAGTTCTTTGTATTTTCTAGATAGTATTCCTCTTCCAGATGAGTAATTAATAAAGATGTTTCCCATTCCGTAGGCTGCCATTTTGCTCTAATGATGGTGTCATTTGCTGTACAGAAGCTTTTTAGTTTCATGAGCCCTCAGTCATTGTTGTACTTAATACCAGTGTTATCCTTGTCCTGTTCAGAAAGTCCTTTCCTGTGACAATGAGTCCAAGTCTGTTCTCTACTTTCTCTTCTATCAGGTTCATGGTATCTGGTCTTATGTTGAGGTCCATGGTCCATGAGATTTATTTTGATGTAAAGTGATGGATATTTATCTATTTGCACTTTTATATGTGGGTACAGTTTTTTTTAGCATTATTTGTTTAGAATGCCATCTTTACTCCAATGTGATTTTCTTCAACTTGTGAAAAATTTGGTATCTGTGCTGTGTAGAATTACATCTTGGTCCTCAATTGAATTTCATTGATTAATGAGTCTGATTTTTATGCCAATACCATGCTGATATTATTACTACACCTCTGTATTATAACTTGCAATTTTGTTATTCTGGATTCTTTTAACTATCATTTGTCTTTTTGTTTCCACATGAAGTTGAAAGGTTTTTGTTTTTTAATTTTTGTGAAGAATTCTGTTGAAATTTTTGTGGGGATTGTATTGAATCTGTAGATTTTTTTTTGGTAAAATGGCCATGTTTACAATAGTAATCCTACCAATCCCAAGCAAGGGAGACCTCTTCATCTTTTGGTGTATTCTCTAATTTCTTTCTTTAGTGTTTGATTTTTTTTTATAAGTTTGTTATTTATCCACTTGCATGGCTACCATTATCATAGTTCATTTTTTGAGGCTATTATAAAAGCCTCAAATCAAAGTAGTTACCCTGATTCTTTCTCAATATGTTTGTCATTCATCAAAGGGGATCTTAGCCAAAATTTTATATTCCTTGCTGCAAAAAAATGAAATATATAATTTTATAAGAAGCTAACCATCTTCAAATATCTGCAGAAAAATAGTACTCACAAGTATTCACAGAAATATCTTATGGAAAGTGTTACTTTGTTATGGGTCTGAGTATCTTGCCTACATGCATGTGTGTGTACCACTTGTGTGCCTGGTGCTGGAGGAGTCCAGAAGTAGATATCTCATCCCCTAAATCTAGAACAACAGATTAGTGTGAGTCGCAATGTGGGTCTTCTGCAGCCATTGTTCCAACCCCTGGAAGTGATACTTTAATAGCCATGGTAACTTTAAAATTATTGAACCTTTAAAACTAATACTCAATGGTCATTAATCATTTAGTCTTAGTTCTTCATAGAGATAAACACTGACTCGTGTTCTAAACTATGATAACACAAAGTATTCTATTTACCTTTTTTATTTTTCTTAGAAAAGCTGTTCTTGAAGACGTCCTGCTATTTCTTGATTCAGACATTTGGCTCAGACATCATAAAACTGTAAGTATGGTGTATAGTCATATAAGTATATAGACTGTGTGGAAATCTGGCTCCGTTTGTTCCCAAGCACTTTGCACACAAGATTTACAGATAGTGACACCAACAATAACCTTATGGCATCCACTGATGAAGTGGGTGACTGACTGTCTCTGAGCTCCTAATACTCACTCTGCTCTCTTCCAGTAGCTCTCAGCCCTCTGTCCTCCAGGGCTCTGAGCCTCAGTGCCTCTGCCATCCTTGTCTATTGGCTTGTTTTCCTTTTCATTCTTTTCCTTCTGTTTTGATCATTCTTTGCAGCACCGGATAGAAGGAGTCATGTTCGTGATCATGACAGTCTATCAACAATGAGCCATGTTACCCAACTTGAGGTCACAGTGCAGTCACTGGTGTAGGCTATCCATCTCCAATCCGACTAAAATGGCCAAGTCAATAGTAAAAAGTAAGGGACCCTGATATAGCTGTCTCGTATGAGGCTATGCCAGTGCCTGGCAAATACAGAAGTGGATGCTCACAGTCATCTATATGATGGAACACAGGGCCCACAATGGAGAAGATAGAGATAGAACCCCAGGAGCTGAAGGGGTCTGCAACCCTATAAGAGGAATAACAATATAAACTAACCAGAACCCCCAGAGCTTGTGTCTCTAACTGCATGTGTAGCAGAAGATGGCCTAGTTGGCCATCATTGGGAAGAGAGACCCCTTGGTATTTCAAACTTTATAAGCCCCAATACAGGGGAATGCCAGGGCCAAGAAGTGGGAGTGGGTGGGCAGGGGAGCAGGGCGGGGGGAGGGTATAGGGAACTTTCGGGATAGCATTTGAAATGTAAATTAAGAAAATATCTAATAAAAAAAAATAGTAAAAAAGTAGAAAGGGAGGTTTGTTCAATGTGACCACACTGGGAAGAGAAAAAAGAGATGGCAGCAATGCTCTCCAGTTAATCTTCTGCTCTGAAGTGAGACTAAAGTTTAAATAGAGGGCCAGAGATATGAATATGTAAGCCACTGACCCATCATTATCTGGGCTTCAGTTTCAATCTGCAAAGTATTCTAACAAGTGGTGAAAACTGTGAAATCTCTTTTCTAGGAAACAAGGTTCTCTTCTGGCTACATCCAGGCTTCCAGTGTTTTCCTTTTCTCAGCATAGGATTCCTAGGGAAATTGTCATTATTGTGTTCCATTTTTTTTTTAATCGTGTGACATGATAGTAAGATTCAGGGACTCAAGTGTCTCTTTAGAATAACTTCATTTCTGCCATGCTACATCTATGTATGGTTTTCTTATGTTGGTGACTTAATTATTTACTCAGTGTGAGTGAATTATATAATATGCACCCAAACCCATGCCACGAAGAAACTCTAGGACTGTGACAATCAACTGAGTCTAACTTTATAAACTCTTTGATCTTGCCTACTCCCAAGAACATCATCTTAGGATCTGTGTTCATCCTTCTCTCAATGTACTTTTAATACACACACACACACACACACACACACACACACACACACACACACACACACACACACACACACACACACACACACACACACACACACACACACATATATATATATATATATATATATATATATATATATATATATATATATGCCAGCAAGATGGCTTAGCAAACAAAGGAGGTTACCACATAAACCAGACCACCCGAGTTCCTGAGACTCATGTAAAGGTTGAAGAAGAGAACTGATTCCACAAAGTTGTCTTCTTACCTCCACACCTGTGCATGGCACATGCCTTCCTCATCATGCACACATTAATAATAATAATAATAATAATAATAATAATAATAATATAACCATATGTATACTATATTACACAATATGTATTATGTGTAATATTTTAAAGTACATATTTTTAGTTTTTACATGGTTTCACATTTTATATATGTCATTTATGTTTGAATGTCTGAGATCACCAATATAGCTGTCATCACTACAGCACATTCACTCTGACTGTGTGATACTGAATTGTGTCTCTAGGGTGCTATTTATGCACTCACTCATTAATGGCCATGCAGGCTGTTTTCTTGGTCCCTCCTTGCATATATGAGAATTTCTATAATGAATGTGTCATTAGCTTGAGAGTTGGGTATATAACGGTAAAGCTCAAAAGACAGTATCACCACCTACAATAGCATAGCCCAGAGCCAAAGAAGTTTAAAAACAGAAACTTAAAATCAAACAGATCTGAGAGATAATCAGTGCTTCTTGTGTGCACCTGTCTCTATTAATACTGAACTCATCTGTTACTAGAAACGGTTTATTCTAGATTCTGGCTGTGAATTCAGCAGGAGCCCTATCCTTTACCCTGTACCCCAATTATTGTCATGACCTATGAATTAAAGTCATGCCAGTTGTCCTTATATTTCAAAATCTACCAATTTACAGGGGAAAAAACATGATTTAATGGAAACCTAACTATGATATCCCCTTACACAGTATTCTTCAAGATCTGCACTTTCTTCTTATGATTTTGGTTCTCTATACTTCATGTACTGAATCCCTCAAGAATCTTCATGAACTGGTCCTAATAGCCCATTCAAACTCATCCCTTGCTACTTCCCAGTATACCACATTCCACAGTGTTTTGCTCACACTACAGGCTGATTCTGCCTAAAGACTTTTACCATTGTTTCCTGTGTCTTTTACATCTAAAACTTATCCCAGACACATCACCCTACATTTTTGGCTCTTGGTTACCGCTTCTAGAAGCTTCCCTGATCCTCTCCAAGCTAATATAGACATTCCACTATTACCACATACAAGAAAATTAGCACACACATACACACACACACACACACACACACACACACACACACACACACACCAACAAAATGCTGGGTAAACCTCCAGAACAGCACTTAGGACTTGTGTTTATAATTCAATTACCACTCTAGTTTGAAACTTCTAGTTTCTTTGTAAAGTTAGTTATGTCAGATGATGGTTTGCTGGGCCACACAGGTGAAAGGATGTCTTGCTAAAGCAAACATGTGAAAGACTGTTTTCGTGAAGCAAGCACAAGTGAAAGGATGGTTAGATATAGGAAGCATGTGAAAGGACCCAGAATGAAGGAGTATAAATATGACCCCATATACAGTGAGAGATGAGCACTGAGCTTTGGTTTGGTTTGCTCTGCCTTGCTATTCTTTGCTAAAGACATACATGTATTGGCTCACCTTACATAGCATTGTTGAGTTCAATTTGTGGTAACTCACCCAAGAACTGTTCATGACATTGCTGCGACAGCTTGCCGCATCTGTGGCCTCACCTAAGGCCAGTTGGCAAGCCTGGCAGTTTCTTCAGGATTGAACTACAGCTGCCTGGTGTCTGTTTGCTGAAAGGACTGGACTTTAGTGCCTGGTGTCTGCCTGCCTAGAGGACTGTTCTGCAGCTGCTAAGTTGTATTCGGTGTTTGCTATGGGACTGAACTGCCGCCAACAAAGTTCAAGCTCACCCCCCAAAACTATTGCTGAACAGGTTCACTTCCCTCATATCCTAGTAATTTCTCTCTTCCACTACCTCTGCTGGGTGGTGGGCTAGAGGAAAGGTTGAACCCTTATTAAAAGTAGGTTCTAAAAAATTTATGCCTACACTACAGAGTTCTGAGTGCCTGACTAGCTGACAGCTCTCAATGACTATGACTACATTTTATTAAATTTGTGTATATTTCTAGGTATTTAGCAAAAATCCTGACTATATAAATGTCCAGAGAAGAAGGATGGAAATAGGGTGAAGGAATGGAAGGAAACAGGGAAGGATGAAGGATAAAACTGCTTTGGAGAAATACAGATGCAGTGAATGGGTCTGTCCGCCGCTTGTTTGTCCATAAATGTCTAGCACACTACCTGTGCCAGCTATGGCTTTCACCAGCACCCAGTCAGCACTAGCACCTGGTCAGCTCCAGTGCCCTATCAGTGTCAGCACACTATCAAAACCAGCATCCTATCAACAACAGTACCTCTTCAGTGCCAGCACCCTGTCGGATCCACACTGATAGGGAGCTCTCCTTACATGCATCCTCTTCTTGAACCTTGTTTTAAATCGTGAGAAAGTGCTTTGAGTTGATTTTTGAGTCAGGCCCTGAAAATGACAGCCTCCTGATTTAATTTTACCTGAATAGCTGCCTTCCAATATTAAATACATTTCCTGACCTGCAGGGCATTCTTCCTATTATCCCATACTAGTCAGTTCTCAATAATTCATGGACTAATTATGTAGCAATTACATTTCTATCCATAGCCATAGCCATGGGATTCTATAAAGAGGGAACCTGAGAAATAAGACATTCCCTCCAAAACTTGCCATTCAGTGTCTTGAACTGTTCGAACTTTTATAACAAAACACCTGACAGTGGAAATTAAAAAAAAAAAA
>LR751087.1:180125-221724 GCA_902729485.2 Mus minutoides | reverse complement strand
TAACAGAAACCCGGGGCAGCTGGTCACAGGGAGTCTGTGGTCAGAAAGCAGAGAGTGAGGCTCAGTGGCCAAGGGGATGGCGATGCCCTCTTCAGGGTGGGTCTCTGCCTCACTGAAGCATAATCTCTCACAGGCATGCCCAGAGTCTAATCTTGTATCTATAACATCTTAGAGGTTTGCATGAAGCTTGTCTTTTAGGTGATCCCACATTCTACCAAGGTGTCACACTTTCACTATCAGTAAGCCTTTTTTTTTTTTTTTTTTTTTTTTTTTTTTTTTTTGGTTTTTTGAGACAGTGTTTCTCTGTAGCCCTGGCTGTCCTGAAACTCACTTTGTAGACCAGGCTGGCCTCAAACTTAGAAATCCACCTGCCTCTGCCTCCCAAGTATCAGTAACCCTTATACATCAATTCACACTTCCACTCCAGATGACACCTTTACTCGATTTCACACCTTGACTTTTCTGTATGGTCACAATGCATAGGCAACCATTTTATTTTAGACCTGCTTAACATTATGTGTCCCATAGTACCTTTTTCTTCAAACAAACAAGATTAAATGTTCCTTCTATTTCTGCTCATGGTAAATTGTCCCTTTTTCTTCTTAAATATACTTGCTAAACCTAGGTTTTATTATCTGAGTAATGAAATTTAAAATGTCTAGTATCATAACCTCTTTCTTTACAAATAAGTATTCTGATCAGTCAAAAATGAGTGTTAAATACGTTACTGTGAATAAGATGCTAATGATTACAGTCTTTTATTAAAGTGTTGTAATGAAAACAGTAGAAATTAAGCTCCTTTTGTTCAAACTAATTTGTTGATAAAATTAGCATTCTATTAACATACAAAGATTCTGTCTTAACAGGACAGAAAGCTTCTTTCTCAGAGAAATTGCTCACTCCAGGGACACTCCCTCATGAACAAATGAAGGCAGAACTAGAGAGTGGAACATGTTTCTATGTGTATCACATCTATAGAACATTTTCTACATACATATGTATATGTATATAGATTCTAACATAATTTAGCCCATCTGGATAATATAGAAGGGCATGCATTTTTAGGTGAACAACATGTAAGTGTGTATAAAATATATTCATACAGGTATGTATTATATACAAATCCAAGACATAAATAATTCCATCTGAATTATCTCATTTATGGAATCAAATAAGCTCTGGAAAGAATATTTCTTTAAGTCACAGCAACCTTCCTAAATATCTGTCTCCATTAACTGTTCAAAGTGGCATTAATATTTGCCTTAGCTGACTTAAATTTCAACAGGCTTCCTTCTAATCCAGTCTCCTTACCTCCCTTTTAGATAAAATTTACAATAGTAACTTCGTTTTCTTTAAGGTAAAGTATTTTACCAAAACATAGCAGTTTCACAATGTAAGAATGTTTCTCCAGGACCTTTGAGTCACTTGCTTTGAGAAGTAATCATTAGTTCTCCAATCTCCCAGTCTCTGCAGTGTTGAAAGCTAGCAACACTAAGCCCTGCCCAGTACACATCCCTATTCCCTCTTATTGCCTTTATTAGCTCTCTACAGTACATAAAAATGTGTCTTCAGTAGAGTTGAGCTCAATCTCTCCCCACTGTGGAACAGTCTTGACCTCCCATTGTAACAGTCACAAATAACATCTTTGCCTGCTAAACTTGTCTGGTGCAATTATACTCAGACATGATGAGAGGAACAAGCCGATGCCCAGCACCTCTGCCCACTTACAGGAGGCAAGTATTACTTGTGTCATTCTCTATCATCCTTTGATGAGTGTTAAACTGGAATGACAGGTAGTAAATGTTTACCACCTCTCTAGTCCTATAGCCATTTGCAAGGGATATAAAGGAAGAATAAAGAGTCCTATATTACTGCTTATGGAGAGTAAATGTATTTGGAAAAAATGGTACAGAAAATAAATGGGAACTTTTCAAGGAGTTAGGTGTACTGTATCCAGCTAAATTTCACTGTAGAATCAAGCTATAAGTATAGCTGTCTTAGAGTGATGCTGTTATGGCTTGTATACCTATATATTAATTTAAATTTGGTTTATTTTCAATGGGTCTTTATAGTTTGGGAAAAGAGAATGCTATCATCATTTTACTAGAGAGGAGCTTAGAGAGCCAGTCCATAGCCATAGATTCTAGTAAATACAAAATAGCCTGTGACTACCCTTGACCATGTAATGGATCTCCACTTCCTAAAATGTATTTCTTCAAGCATTACATTTGATCATTCTGGCCCATTTGCTTTCTCTATCTAGTATATCAGAGAGAAAATGGTAAGCTATAAGAGCATGCATGTCAATAGTAATTACCAGGCATTTCTAACAGTACAGGGATAAGAATAGTGAACAGTGAGGGGACAAAACATACTCAAAATGACATTCAAGAATTTGCAAAAGACATGTTCTCTGAATCGTTTTATAAAACACATTTGACTCAGATATACTCCCTCTTTTAAGTCATTCTTTGAGTGTTGCTCCCTTTGGACATTTTCAGGGTAATTTAGCTAGAAAGCATTAGGTAGAGAAGTGATGACTTGTGATTTATTGCTTATGGTGAAAAGAAGATAAAATAGGAAAGTTGGTTATTCTACTTTTGAAAGGCAATTCACAAAAGATTTCTGATGTTCTTGTCTGAATTAAGTCCTAAAATGTGACTATAGAGGGAATTCTGAATTGAAGTACAGTTTTAAGATACTATTTGAATGCTTTCAAATTCAAAATAAAGTTTGCATGATGGAACTTTTAGATTTTTATATGTAATTGCTAAGCATATTTGCCCAACTAAAGTTAAATGTATATTTGAACATTTTAACCTTAAAATTTATACTAAATTAATAACAAAAATTGTTCCTAATTATATATCACATTTAATTTTTCTCTTTTACTTGCCAAACCTATTTCTCCTTTTCCTTTCATTAAGTGTGAATTAATTTAGAGACAAGAATGTCAACAGGCTCGAATAAATTGGCAGAACGTTATTCCAAAAATTCCTTACAGAATATTTTTAAATTGTCAACTCTCATTCATGAGTAGGAGGATCATCTTTATTCTAGACTTGTGATGTCACATTATTCTACAGAAAACAAAGAATGGAAGTGTTTGAGATGTAGTGCTCAGATATTAAGCTCACAGTAAGGTAAACAAGATGAATATAATTTCAGATACAGATTAATAATTCAAAGATGGCTTAAACTTCTTTAAGAATTCTACCCTGAGTCCAGAAAGAAATAAAACACTGCTTTTAGCAGCCCACTAGTTGTAGTCTTTGCCATAATGATTATAAGAAAATGGGTGAAATATTCATTGACTACTCTTTTACAATAGGATAGTAAAAGTGCTTTGAAGAATGAACTAATTTACTCCTGATAAAGTCTGTAGCTGGGCACTATTGCCTTTGTGTCAGACATAGAGGTCTGCTCCTTAGCTTTTTGTCAACTTGATACAAGCTACAGCCATCTGGAAACAGAGAACTTCGATCAAGAAAATGCCTCTGTCAGATTAGCCTCTATGAATGTATGTGGGATTATTCTTTTTTGTTGTTGTTGTTTTGTTTTTTTGGTTTTTTGAAACAGGGTTTCTCTTTGTAGCCCTGGCTGTCCTGGAACTCACTCTGTAGTCCAGGCTGGCCTCGAACTCAGAAATCCACCTGCTTCTGCCTCCCAAGTGCTGGGATTAAAGGCATGTGCCAACACTGCCCAGTGGGATTATTTTCTTGATTAATGATAATTGTAGAAGGGCTTAGCCACTGAGAGGGATATAACCACAGGGCAAGTAATCCTCAGTACACAAGAAAGCAAACTCTTAGAGAACAAGTTGGTAAGCAACACTCCTTCATGGCCTCTACATCAGCTCCTTTTTCCAGTTTCCTTCCCTGATCTCCTGGATGACCCCCAACCCCTTGAGGGACTTGTAAGATAAAATAAACCCTTTCATCCTCAAGTTGCTTTTGGTCATGGTGTTGATCACAGCAACAGAGAAGCAAATTAATACAAGATATTCAAGATGTATTCCACATCACTGTCTCTCAAAGCAACTATTAAACAATCCCACATAGCATGTGCTACATTGTCTCTGTTTACATCATTTCCCCATTATAATATGACAGTGTTGGAGTACTGAGTTCTCCATGACACAACCATGGTTCAATAAGTTTCTATCTTTTTTGGCAACTCAAGATGATGCTTTCAAACAGAATAATAATGATTAGTTTTATAAAAGCTGTTCCTTTGAAAAGGCATTAACTACTATCCATTTATTACCCTAAAATGGGATGGCAACACTGCTAAGATTATATTGATCCTGCCAATACACTAAAAGAATACAACTTTGGTCAATCACTACTCTCATCCACATATATAAATTCATTTATATTTCACTTCATCTGCAGAACACGGAACTACTTATGGATTTATGGATTATAGAACTAAAATCTATCAAATAGAGTACTTATCAATAATAATATGACAGAAGCACAGAAGAGCTGACAGTCAAATAGTCATTAGACAGGCTTCTGTTGGTGCTCTCCACTCTGGTTGCCTTGGGTTGCCTTGATGCTTCCCTCTAATCCATTTCATTGTTTGTTCTCAGTCACCAGGGAACAAAAGGATTACAGCCTGAAAAATAAAAATTGAGCACTCATTAGAGAGTTCTACTCATGGAAGTGAGTGAATAGCATCAAGCTGAAACATTAACAAAAAGATCATACATGCACGCACACACACACACACACACATGCACACACACATGCACATGCACACTATCCTGTCCCTCCGAGTTCCAACAGAATGTTGAAAACTACAGAAGTCTCCCAAATATCAGGTGAATGAAGGACAGGGCCACATTGCTCAAGTATCTCCTCTACCAGTAGTGAGCCAAATACAGCACCCATGACTGGGAAATTTAATTTCCTTTCCTGCTATGCACATTCTAACAGTAAATGCCATGACATCTTCAGGCTAAAGCTCTAACCATGCATTTCAATCACAAAGCAGTTTTCTGCTTTGTCTGAAGAATCTGAATATTCAATCAGAAGCCAGCAACTACAGAAAGGCATTTGGGGAATAGCTGGGCTCTACTGAGGCAGAAATTGACAAGGGAACGCCTTTGCAGTAGATCACACACAGCAGTCTCCTCAATCAGGGCTTTTACTGGCTCAGGTCAAGACCTGCTCAAACTCCAGGTCAGCAGAGCCTCTTAAGTGCCAGTTGGACTGGGCTCTGTATTTTTGCATTCGTAACTCACAAAGCAGCTACACATTAGCATCCCCAGAGAAAGAGCCTTTTCATCATCTCTGATAATGTGCAATGCATGCAAAGACATCAGAAAATGCCATTGAATAACTGACAGAAGATGCAAACATAGAATCTAAGGATCAAATACCATGAAAATGTTAATGGCTGTTATTTCTTCATTTTCAGAGAGGTATCAGCCACTTTAGCCCAAGCTGGGCTTGAACTCCTGGGCATCAAGTCTCTGGAATGCTGTGACTACATATACAAACCACTGGGCTTTGCAGGATATTAAAAATTAATTTTTATTTACCTTTTTATGATTTTTGTGCTGAAGGACAGACAGTTTTGAACTGCTCAATATGGTTACTAGGAAATAAACTCAGGTCGTCTGGAAGAGCAGCAGCACTTTTACCCTCCAGAGAATCTCTCCAGCCCCTTACAGGAACATTAGAGGTCCCTTCTTCAATCATCTGAGACCTTTCTTAGCCTTCATACTATCTGTTTTTATTTAGTGTCTTTGATTATATGTATAGTATATGTATGTGTGGTATGTGTGCATGCATGTAGAGGCCAGAAAGAGACTATGAGTATCTTGCTGTGTCATTTTTCCATTGTATTCCTTAAATATAGAACCTCTCACTGGATCTAGAACTATGCTAGTGGCCAACAAACTGCAGCAATCTCTCTTTTTCTGTTTCACACAACACCAGAGCTACTGGTCACGAAGCCTCAAGTGGAGTTTTGTTTGTTTGTTGTGTTTTTCAGTTATTGTTTTCATTTGGGTTGGCCTGGGGTTTTTGTTTTCAGTTTTACTCATGTGGACTGGGGGATTTGAACTCAGATCTCTGTACATGAACAGCAAACTCTCTTGCCTAATTAGCCATCTGCTAAGCCCCATGGATCTTGTCTTCTTTCATGACCTCCATACCCAGCACTGCCAGACTTCTGTGCTCCACACAATGATTTCTCTCATTTCTCTTTTCTTTATTATCACTGCTTCTTGTGGAACGTGCACACACCTCTGCAGTGCAAATACCACATATAACTTGGTTCTCTTACAGAATTCTCATTTATGGGGCAGTCTCCATCCCACAAAGAAAACATTCCCAGTCTCCTGCAATGCTGTAACAGGTAATCATCTATTCACATATCTGTAAGTTCTACATTAAGTGATAAGTAACTTGTTATCTTTATTGTAAACTCATTTGCTCTAAAGCCTAGGAAAGTGTCTGATGTTGAATGGGGCCTTTGCTAGTAGTGGGCTGATTTTCTTCTAAGATACATTTTAGACTGTGGGGATATAGGTTGGTGCTAGGGAACTGACCTGGCATGTACAAGGTCCTAGGTTTGGTCCCCAGCACTGGGCCTGGAGTGCAGAGGTTAAACTTTCGAAGGAAAATCCTTGGAAATACTGTTCTTTTACTGACTGAAGCTATATAAATTACTGCTGTTAGATGCCCCTAACCTCCCTGCCCCAGGTCACTTCAAGCCTCTGCCATCCTTGTCCCTGCTTTTACCTTTAGCAGAAGTTCACCTGTGTACTCCAGTAATAACCACACTGTGCAGCAATCACAGCTTAATTCTGTTCTCCTCGAAGCCTCCACTACATCACCTCATCTCCTTAAATGTTCTGTAACTCTGTAACACTGGCTGACAACGAAACACACACCTATTGAAATATCAGAGCAAACTCTCATAGATTTTATTGTTATACATTTTTTTTTGTTCTCAAATGTTTTCCTCTCTGTGAATGTTTGTGAAATGGCAGAATGAAAGAATTAAAAGCAATGCCTGAACAATCAGAGAGCTTGGAAAGGCTCAAAGGAGAAAGGTGGCAGAGGTGGGGAGAGAGGGAAGGCTTTAAATTTGTGGTATACTAATGGGATCATTTGATGCCTTCACCATAAAAAAGCAAAGGCACATTTCTCTCTGCCTCTTCCTTTTCCTCCCCTCATCCTTTACCCTCCTTCTCCATATCTAAAGATGAAGGTTAATATTAAGCATCACATTAATGGTTGTCAAATCAATCATGATTTCCTCTGAGTTATGTTACACAGAAGCAACATGCTTTATCAGAAATCAAAGAAAAGACAGTGCCAAAAGTGGATGAGCTAATGTAAAATCACTTACATGGGCACTCTAGAGACGGAAACCCGCTTAATATTTAATGTAGTCATTAACCTAAGAATAAGATGGAGAGGATAATGGATGTCCTACTCCCTAGCCTGAGGGACAAGGTATGAAGGGAGCTGTCTCTTCTGGGATCAAACTGACACATGTCTAAAATCCATAAAGTGGGTCACAGGTGAAGGGAATTGGAAAAGTCTCAAAACTCCCAGTTGTACTGTGCTGAGTGGACACTTGAGCTTGTCAGTCATGCCTGAAGTTCACCACGCTGCAAGAATCAGAAGCAGCGCCAACTGAATCGCTCAATTAGCTTGTTATGGCAACAGACATGCTGTCCCCAGCACATATGGTCAAGCTGCAGCAAATAATCAATTATTAAAAGAAACTATCTCCAAGAAGTATTAATCCATCAGGATATTGAAGGGTTTGTTTTTGTCTCTGTTTAGATTTGGTTATCATTGAAAGAGATGTCTGTTTTCACTTAATGGCTGCCCAGAATTGTCCCAGAGAGCCGGGCTGTCAACAACAATTGAGAGAGCAGCACAGGGAAATGCAGGCCAAGTCTGTAACAGCAACATCCATTTGAAGAGGACTGCAAGACAGGAATGCGATGCTGCTGCAGAGCACTTACAAAGGCAGAGGTGGGGTGTACTCTGTGCTCACTGCTAGACAAGTTCTGCTCAAGACAGTGCAGCCATTTCCCACAAGCTATGGGATTGCTTTCAGCACACTGTTATTGTTTTTTTTAATTGAAATTTTTCTATTGCACAGCTATGGATTTCCAGGGATGTCCAAGAATTCAACCTCATCACAGTGATCAGTTCTAGTATTTTCTTGAACGATCAAACCTCAGCCTTGCCTCACCCTTTCCTCTGCTTTCTTTAAGAGTCCTGCCACTTAGTGGAGGTTTTTAAATACAGACTCTTGGAAATAAGTGATTTCCATGGACTGAGGAATTGACTCAGGCAATAAAGTGTTTTCGATGCAAACATTTGGACATGAGTTTGATTCCAAGTTTCTATAGGACAACTGGGCCTGGCCATGGTGCCAAGTTCTTACACCAGAGATGAGAAGCAAGTAGAGCTCTGAGACTCACTGGCCAGTTAGTCACTAGCCAAACTCATGAGCTCTATATTCAGTTGGAGACCCTTCTCAAAATAACATGGAAAGAAACTGAGGAAAATGTCTGATGTTTATGTTCAGCCTCCATGAGCAAACATATCACACACACACACACACACACACACACACACACACACACACACACACACGAACTGGGAAGACCAGACTTCAGATATCTGGCACCAAAGCAAATTCTGGGTAGGTGCAGCAGGTGGCCTATAATCCCAGCAGTCAAGAATCAGAGAAACTGGATTTTCAGGGGAAGTGAGCTAGCTAGACTAATTGAATAAATAATCTCTGGCTTTAAATAAGAGACCCTGACTGAATATATAAGGTGAAGAGGAATTAAGAAAGACATACACAAGTCAACATCTAGTCTCACACAAATTTTCACACATATGCCTGCACACCCATACCCACACATGCACACGTAACTATATGCACACATAGAGTCACATACACCACATACATACACATGAAAAAAACAAATTAAATAAAAATAAATCAGTGGTTTCTGAATTTAACAGAACAGAAGCTATGAAAATAAAAAAAAAACAGAATATCAAAACTATTAATATCATTAATAGACCTTTTCTACCACCCAAGACCACCAGAGCAAGCATGGTTGTGGCTAAGTGTTTTACTCAAAATGCTCTTTGGAATCAGAGAAAACTCTCCATGTGTTTTTGTGGTTTTTAAACTTTCTCATGATGCTTTATTCAAAATAATTCCTCTTATCTGAGAACACCAAGAACAGCAGTAGAATCATCTACTTATATTTGAAATTAGCAAACATTTAAAGAAAAAAAAACAAACTTCTGAGATGATTCATCTGGATTTTCTCAAAGAATTCTGTTTAAAGAAATCCATAATTAAAAATAAAGATCCTCCAAGCTAAGAGTGGTGTATATGTTGGTAAGCATATACACAGGTAGGAGGTGGAAGCAAGAGGATCCATTTCTCAAGGTCATGCTCAGCTATATATCAAGTGCACAGGCAACTATCTAAAAAAAAAAAGCCATCTAAATTAGAAAAGAAGGAAGAAATTTCTATTGAAAACAGGATATTCTATCAGAATGTCATGGTATAACTGACTCTTAGCTCTCAGACCAGGACACAAAACTTCTCTAGAAGACAACGAAGGAAGCAGCAAGAATGTTCTTGACACAATAAATCTCTAGGTGTCCATTAGTTGGACTGTTTCCACTTCTCATCACTTTCTCTTTTGCTCTCTCAGACCAGTGAACACGATACATAGTGATGAAGCATTGAGAAGGACAAAATCTCTCTTCAATCCACCCTCTTTAGTCCCATAAGTGTTGCATAATCACTGCCCAAGGCCTTCCGATTAGAAGAATTTATCTATCCTCATGAGAAATATTGAGAAGTACTCTAAGCTGTAAGTAAAGAAGTTTTTGAGGCCAATCACTGTACACCCCCCCCCAAAAAATATTTGATTATTTACTATACAAGTCTTGGTTTGGAACATATTTTGACCATATGTCTTCCATTTTGCCTTTGCCAGGCATACTTTTGACCTGACATATTCTCAGACCACAGAAACCACAAGCATCAAGTAAGTAGCAGAAGTTTCCTGCGACGATAGCTCCAGAATGAGCTTGAAGCCAGATTAGAATTTTTCATTAATGGTTCTAAGACCATAGAATTCTAAACCTTGAAGGCTGTGCTCATGGTCTTTCTTTGTACCCTAAATAATTGATGAGCTGAGTTTTCTCTCCAGAAAGAAATGGATTCTTGAAGGTATCAAGCTCTGCACAGGGAAGAAAAAAAAATACAGAAAACAAACAGATTAGTGAAAGTGACACATCAGACATCAGGCAGCCTAGGAAGCCCACTTAAATGGAAGCTTTTCCCACTAAGGAAAAGTAATGGCAGTAGGAAAAGCCTTCCAGACTTTAGCCATCAAGGAAACCATAGCAACATGTCTCACTGATCATGTCCCCTCTCGGTGAGTCTGTCAGCTGAATGGTTTGATTTCTATAATTGTAAAAACAGCTTTTTATGACTATAAACACTTTCTATTATTTTATTTTGAGTTGAGTATTAGAGTTGAAGACCAGCCCTGCTCCCCCTATTTCATGCTAGGCAAACATTCAACTACTGAGCTATACTCTAGCACTGACAACAGTCAAAATGATCAGCAATTTAAGGAAACTTGTTGAAATGCAACAAATTTAATACCACTAAAATATAAGAGATGTTGCAGGAAAGAACACATAACAAATTTTTTCCATTTTTATTAGATATTTTATTCATTTACATTTCAAATGCTGCCCCGAAAGTTCCCTATACCCTCTCCCATCCCCCGCCCTCAGATAATGAATTTATTACACTATGTAAGCATGTTCTCACAGAGATAAAGTATTTCATTCATAAAATAAGAGCACAGGCATACCTACACATTAAAAAAAAAGAATTTTACAAAATCAAAAATGAAATTATTTTAACACCACCAATAAATACAATGTGATGACAAAGTTAAGGAAAATTCACAGAAAAAAAGAAAACACAACCATAAGGAAGTCACTAATAAGTCCAGATGCAATAGAAATCCAGAAGGATGGGTAAGAGTTAACATGATAGGGGAAATTAATTTTAAAACTAAATTGAATTGAAAGCTATATATCCAAAGAACAGTGCAAACTCCCAGGACAACAGATTGGACCCTAACAACACAAAGGGTCTCTGAAATTCCAGAGCAATGAGGATCATATGTAGCAGAAGATGGTCTAGTGGGCCATCATTGGGAAAAAAGGCCCCTTGGTCATGCAAACTTTATATGCCCCAGTACAGGGGAACTCCAGGGCCAAGATGTGGGAGTGGGTGGGTAGGGAAGCAGGGCGGGGGATGGGGGAGGATATAGGGAACTTTCGGGATAACATTTGAAATGTAAATGAAGAAAATATCTAATAAAAATTGAAAAAAACATTTTTTTAACCTCAAAACAGAGAAATCAGTTTACCACTGCTCCAAGGCCCAGAGACCAAGATGAAAGGCAGCAGTGGGAGGAGTTTGAGACCCAGAGGATACGGTGCAGTGCTGAGATGCTGTCTTCTGAATGTGACATGGCCTTTGCAATGAACATCTGTGGCTGTAGGTACATGTGAAAACCTGAATCAAAAGGAAAAGGATATAAATGTGGAAGGGAAGCAAGTTAGGAAGAAAGAGAGGGTCAGCAGGAGTAGGAGGAGTGAGAAAAATGGACATGAATTCATGGCTATAAGGTGTACATGTATGGATTTTTTCAAACAAGAAATAATGTTGGAAATAATAAAAACACCATTTCTCAACAATCACTCTGGAAACTGAGTGTGTGTGTGTGTGTGTGTGTGTGTGTGTGTGTGTGTACAAAATTCTGATCCCTAAAATTATTTTCAATTTAAAATGTAATATAAACTGTAGTTATCAGAAAGTAAAAGAAAAGGATAATTTTTTAAAACGAATTAATTTGAAAAATCTGCTTCCCAGCATCTCTTCCATGGACTCTCTCAAAGGAACTCCCACCAAAGCAGAGATGAACTAATAAACATTACACTGTGTGTGGGTGCAGAAGCAATAGCCTGGCCTTCTGAAAAACTTCATCACAATATCAGCTACTCCTACGTGGGACATTCCTGCTCTGACAGAAACCACTCAAGACTGGACCAAAAAGCCAAAAGATTCAGAACAAATGAAGGTTTCTTTCAAGAAGAATGAAGACCAAAGTGTGGACACTTCACCCCTTCTTAGAATTAGGAACAAAGCACACATTGAAGGAGTCACAGAGACCAAATGTGGAGCTAAGATAAAAGGATGGACCAATCAGTGACTGCTGCAGCTGGGAACCCATCCCATAATCAGCCACCAAACGCAGACACTACTGCATACGCCAGCAAGATCTTGCTGAAAGGACCCTGATATAGCTATCTCGTGTGAGGCCATGCCAGTGCCTGGCAAACACAGAAGAGGATGCTCACAGTCAGCTATTAGATGGAACACAGGGTTCCCAATAGAGGAGCTAGAGAAACTACCCAAGGAGCTGAAGGGGTCTCCAACCCTATAGGTGGAAGAACAATATGCACTAACTAGTACCCCCAGAGCTTGTGTCTCTAGCTGTGTATGTTGCAGAAGATGGCCTAGTTGGCCATCATGGGAAGAGAGGCCTCTTGGTCATGCAAACCTTATATCCCCCAGTACAGGGGAACGCCAGGGACATAATGTGGGAGTGAGTGGGTAGGGGAGTTGGGCAGGGGATGGGGGAGGATATAGGGGACTTTTGGAATAGCATTTGAAATGTAAGTGAAGAAAATATCTAATAAATTTTTTTTTAAAAAGAAGAAGGTTTCTTTGAAAATATGCAGTGACGGGTACAAGCCATGACAGCCTAACCCCAGAAGGGAAACTGCAGTGTAGTAAGTACAACCCAAAGTAGAATGTGGCTCAAATGTTGATTTTTTTTTAAGGTTTTACTTCATTGTAACAAAGAGAGCCCTAAATACTGTCTAAAAAGGAGATTGAGTGGTGTGTTTCTGCCAGGAGGCTGGTGAAAGAGAAGGCATGCTTGGAGAGGGGTGGAACTGAGGAAGCTAATACTTTCACAGTACCACACGTAGCTAAATATTTTCCACAATACTCCAAGCTAAAAGAACACAGATATAATTTGAAATGTATATTTTTAGGAAATTTAAGATAAATTCAGATACAGTGGGCAAAATATTAACAATCTTTTTCACTGGGAGTTACAAACTGTGGATTGAAGAGAAGAAATGAGAGGAATGCTTTTTTTCTCTTTTATTACGTTTTCTTTTTCCATGAGCTTCATAAAACTGTGGTCTTTTGGCCTTGGTAGATATAAAGCAATGGAATAATGCACATGAAAACAAATATATTTGCTTCTTCACACAGTGTACATGAAAGTAGAAACAGACGTTGAAAGATAGGCTTGTGTAGTGTTGTAAGTACATAATGAAGCTTGTGTCATCATCCATATTTGCCTCTTTGGTGACATTTTGATCTTGTGTACTTACTCTCACCATGGATGTTCCACAACTTCTATAAGGAAGAAAGACAAGGAGGAGGAGTTGGAGAAAGCTTAATCAGTGAAGTGGTTATGTCTTAGGCATGAGGACCTGAGTTCAAGACACAACATTCACATAAAAGGCAAGGTGTGGTCCCTAGGAGATAAAATCACAGCTCTGGGAGGTAGAGACAGAAGGATGGTACATAAATAACAATGTATAATTACACATGCAAACAAGTTTATTTATTCCTTCAATACAATGTATAAGAGAATAGAAGCATATAGTAAAGGTAAACTCATATAGTGCTATAAATACAGACTGAGCAGTCTAGCCAAATTGGTGAGTTCAGAGCCTGTGACATAACCTATGTCAAAGGAGGTGGATGACATTTGAGCTTGACCACTGAGGTTGTCCTGTAGTATGCACATGCAGCCCACATACACATATAAATATATGCTTATATGCAGGCACACAACTGCAAGCATACCTTTACACCACATTCACACACACACACACACACACACACACACACACACACACACACATGTAATAAAAGCAAAATAAAACTGCAGTGTGGTAATATAAAAAAAAGCTGATTTCAAATATAAAAGAAGTCTAGTAAGGAATTAAGGATCATAATAATAATTTTAATATAATGCAAACGATACTTATTTAAAGTTATATCTTAATGACATAGAGATAAAGAAAGATATCTAGAAAGCCTCTGGTTTCAATCACGCTTCATGAAAACAAGCTCCTAGAGATGCCTGGGTCCCATACAGGAAGATCAGAAGAGACACACAGAGACAGCTCATTGACTTCAGAAGTTATCAATTTTATTCTAGGAATGTATTTTTATTACTTGTTTTCTTTTTTTTTCTCCCAATTTTTTATTAGATATTTTCTTCATTTACATTTCAAATGCTATCCCAAAAGTCCCTCATACTCTCCCCGTCCCCACTCCCCTATCCACCCATTCCCACTTCATGGTTCTGGCATTCCCCTGTACTGGGGCATATAAAGTTTACAAGACCAAGGGGCCTCTCTTCCCAATGATGGCCAACTAGGCCATCTTCTGCTACATATGCGGCTAGAGACATGAGCTCTGGGGGTACTGATTAGTTCATATTGTTGTTCCACCTATAGGGTTGCAGATTTGTTTTCTTGTTTTCTTTTTTAAAAATCTATTTATTTTAACTTATTTCAGTGTAAAAGGCACAGGCTATGCTGGACCTCTAGATGAGCTTTACAAAAGACAAAGACACTGCCCATGGAAGTGTTAGGGAGCGGAAAAGTGTTTTTAAACTACTCATAGAAAAAGTTAATAGATACAGATGAGAGTACTTGGGAGTATTTGTAAAGAAGCACAGAGTGTGAAATACTGAAACTCTGAAGGTAGGAAGAAGGATGGACGAATCACTTATAATTCTGAGTGGAGTTCATCTCACACATGTGCTGCAACAGGCCCATGGGAGCTAAACACTGTAAATGTGTAGGGCAGTACTAAACTGAAGCAGTGCCATGAGCGATAGACAGAGGGGCTTGTGTTTATACCAAGAAAAAAAAAATCACACTAAAATATTAGTAGCCCTCTGAAGAAACGAAAGAAAGTCACGGCACAGGTTACAAGGGATCTTCTGCCCTAGGGAAAAGGTTACAGAGGATGAATGAACCACAAGATGCCATCCTCTGAAGTCTCACTCTTACCACTGGTCAAAATCCTGCCCTTGTTCAAATAAGAAAGAGTGCCATCAAATAGAGGGAGTGCCATCAGCCCAACAGAAAGAAAGCATACTATCACTGGGCCATGCTGAAAGAGAATTAAAAAGAAGAAATCAAATAGCATTCCAAGGCACACCCCAACAAGCAGATAGGATATTGCTCTTTAAATGTAATTGTTTAAGGATTGAGCCAACACAACCTATTAAACAATAATGTAAACAGACTCTCTTCACACCCCAAGGAAAATATCCAAGAAAGGATTTGTTGCCTAACGATATGAGATCAGAATACTAGTTAAGGATATTGAACTGTAGAAAGATGAGCCACCTCCAAAATCAATAACAGCGGTTTAGTTAGGACCTTGAGGGTGTGTGCTGGCCTTATTGACTGCATCCAGTTCCATTCTGTTAAGCCAGTGACAGTTGATGAGACTGTACCCTGGGGTAAAATTACCACCTAATTCATCAATGATCCTTATCGGGCAATAAACCAGTGAGTGAGACATGAAAAGTCTTCCTAAAGCCAAGTTATCCTAGTGAAGGGATAGGGTAAATATTTCCTGTTGATGCATTTTTTTCTTTCTTTTAGAACAGTTCTTTAAAATACCTAACCCTAAAACTAGTATGGAAAGAACATTGTATCAGGCCTGCTTTATAACCTTAAAAGTTATTATAACACAGATCATTTCAGATTACAATGTGTTCATCTATGGGTAAAGTGGCCTCAATCAACAGAAATATTGCAAATAATTATTTAAGTAAATAATAAGTATTGCTGTTATTTTTTATACTTAAAGTGGTCTTAAGATTGTAAATCTTACTACTGAATCATCCTATTGATTAAAATGTTGAAATAAAAAAAACTTTGCCATATGATTAGATTAGACAGTGGTACCATTAACACAATACACTCAATAGCAACTAGTATTGTACTTGGGGATAGAGCTAGCAGGACATAGCAGATCATGGCCATTGTTAATAAGCTTTATATGAATGATTAAACTCACGTTTTAAATCAGTGTGCATTTTGACTAGTGTTAATGAAGATTCATATGTTTACCTATATTCACCGACTGAGTATATTAATATATTCCTAGCTAGCACACTATGACGCATACAAATATGCAAGTGCACATACATACATACATACATACATACATACATATTATACACATGTGATGTACATATGCATATATACATATGTATGTGTACTGGCTAGTTTTGTGTCAACTTGACACAGCTGGAGTTATCACAGAGAAAGGGGCTTCAGTTGAGGAAATGCCTCCATGAGATCCAACTGTAAGGCATTTTCTCAATTAGTGATCAAGGGGAAAGGCCCCTTGTGGGTGAGACCATCTCTGGGCTGGTAGTCTTGGTTCTGTAAGAGAGCAGGCTGAGCAAGCCAGGGGAAGCAAGCCAGTAAAGAACATCCCTCTATGGCCTCTGCATCAGCTCCTGCTTCTTGACCTGTTTGAGTTCTAGTCCTGACTTCCTTTGGTGATCAACAGCAATGTGGAAGAGTAAGCTGAATAAACCCTTTCCTCCCCAAGTGCTTCTTGGTCATGATGTTTGTGCAGGAATAGAAACCCTGACTAAGATAGTCATTAATATAGGAAGGACATTGCAGTGTTCTACCTCAAATACTGTTGTTGAGAAATAATCAATATATTTAATAACAAAAATGGTGAACAATATTCTGCTTGTCCCTTTGTATGAACAAAGTTACCATATACATAAGCCACAAAGCATCCTTTGTCATAAACTGTTTGCTTTTTTGCTGCAGACCAGAGTTCATACCCACTGGTGTGCATGCTGATTTATATGAGGGCACATGATGAGCAGAAACCCTAATAGTTTTATAAAACATGTCCTGAGAGCTACAGCCAAGTGTGGTGGGTCAGGCCTAAAACCCCCATTTTTCAGAGTCTAGAACTGAAGGGTCACAGTTTTGAGGCCAAGAAGGTTACTGAGCAAGAGCCTAACCAAAAGAAAAAAAAAAAAAGAAAATTAAAAATAAGGAAAAAAAATGGAAAGAAGGGAAGAAGGAAAGAGGCTTGACCACAAAGACTACTAAGAAAGAGAAAAGGTAAGAGAAAAACTTCCACCTGGATGCTAGGAGAAGAAAGCTCTTGTGCTGACATCTTGCTCTTATTGATGCTTACAAAGAATATATCCAGGATGAAGTGGTGTCCAGGCTGAAGCTGAGAGCTCACTGCTCTGTTAACAGGTTGCTCAGACATTGAAATGAACATAGAAGCTGGCTTTCTTTATTTATAGCCAATCTAAGCTTCCATTCACAATGCTGACTTCTCACCCAGTTTGTCATGAATATAAAGGACCACAGATCTTAACTGGTCCTCTGCTTAGATGTAGTCCCAAAAGACTACAGAGAAGGGCAGCGAAGATGTCTGCATGGATCCAGGGATCCGTGCCGAAACCAGTGCATGACCACTGGAACCAACACTAGTGTTCTGTACTGTGTCTCGTTGTCCCATGATTTCCCATTGTAGGAGACCATCCTGTAAGAGTGGAGACACTGGAGCAGTCAAAGATGGATGAGCATTCAACTATGAGGCTTATCAGCTGGGAGCATTTGGTAGACACTCTTGCCTGGAGTTTTGCTTTAGAACTGAGTAAAGTAAAATGTGTTTCCCTAATGCAACTGCAAAGGTTTCCTTAGTGTGACCAACAAGGATACTTTGCCAACTTAACATGAAACAGAATAAATGCTTAATTTTTTTTCAGTCTCATTTTCTTCCAGTGGTTTTTTAAATAAAGAATAACTGATGAACTTACCTGGGCTACACTCTAGACACCTGATGTTGTGACAAGCCTCTTCTGAGCCAAGGACATTGTCAACTTCTGCCTTTTCTACATGTCTCCTCTACTACTCATGTGAATTCAAGGAGAAAGATTTCAGTTCACCTGAGGTGTAACTGACAGCTCCTGGAAAGATCTTCACTTAAAGAATTGGGCTGTAAAAAGAGATATCCAATAGTGGCTGATATGATAATTAGGCTCTAGAATTGATAGGTGAGTAGTGGACACAATTCTCAGGAAAAAGAACTTAGTCAAGTTACCCGTTGATGTGAAATTTTTAGCAGTTTTCTGTTTCCATGAACTAACTAGTACCCCCTGAGCTCATGCCTCTAGCTGCATATATAGAAGAGGATGGCCTAGTTGGCCATCAGTGGGAAGAGAGGCCCCTTGGTCATGCAGACTTTATATGCCCCAATACAGGGGAACGCCAGGGCCAAGAAGTGGGAACGGATGGGTAGGGGAGCAGGGCCGGGAGGGGGGAGGGTATAAGGAACTTTCTGGATAACACTTGAAATGTAAATGAAGAAAATATCTAATAAAAGTTGAAAAAATTAAAAAAAAAAAAAAAAAAAAAAAGCTCAAGTGTCCAAGCTCCCTTAGCTTGGATGGAGAAAGTTACATCTGGCCAGGCAGTCTGCAGATGAGTATCAGGTTCCCTTGAACAAAACGTGGATCTCTTATCTTGTAAAAGGAATCTTTTTTCTAAAACCATCTGATCTCAGGAATTATCTTGTCTTGCGGTCTGTCCTCACTCAAAAAGTTAAACTCTGCCAACAAGTGAGAAAGCTTTCTCGAAAAGTAAATCTAGAGGTACAATTGAGGAAAAACACCCAATGTTAACATCTGGCCTCCAAACACATGAGTATGTGCAGAACCCATGAATGCACATTTGAACAACCCCAACCACATCAACAACAAACCCACATCAACAAGTATTTGCACAACCCTAACTATGTCAACAACAACCAAAGAACACATTTTTCTATAAAACAAAAGTTAATAAAGTAAAATTTAAAAGATACTCTGAAATTTAAAAGGGTATTTAAAAAATATAGTTTTTTAAATGTTTATAACTTTAAAAGAAAGTAAATTAAAAAATAGGTATCTATGATTCCAGATTTTCTTCCTAACACTCAGATATCCTCAGCTACTTACAACTTCTGTATTTTACAGGCCAGAGCTTCATTTATCATGTTTCTTTTGTTATAGGCTCATTCTCAAAAGTGTAAAAGAATGTGGGAGCCCGACCAGCGGTAACCCCTACATTCACAGATTTGGGTTCCCTGGATGGAATAGTCGGAGCTGTAATGAGATAGGAGAAGGGGAAAAGAATGTGGCCAAGGCTGGGGTTCTGCTCAAGGCAACTGTTTATTGAATCAAAAGCACTGGGGCGGGGGGTGGGGGGAAGCCCTGTCCCCAGTCTTCTGCGAAGACATTCTGGAGTTTGGCGGGAAGTCTGAGATATCGTGAGATCTCGCAGGTTTGTGCAGGTGGGCTGGGCGGAGCCGGGTGACCTGGAAGACATGCAGAACCTGGCTGTAGGGGTACCGGGCTCTCTTAGCATAGTTAACAAAATGGATGCCATTGGGTGCGGCACGGCTCCGGTCATTGCACCAACTATGTTGGTAGAGAAGGGACACCACAAAAAACAGATAATCATTGTAGTAATAGCACAGGAGCCAAATCTTTACAAATTACAATGTAAATAGTAGCATTATTCTCTCAGAGGTGACAAATGGAACCTGCGTTAGTTGCTCACAAAAGGTATTTTTGACAATTTCATGTTTCTTTGTTTATATCCCACAGGAAAAACATACACAATCAGAAGAAACCTAATTCAAAAGTAATCACAAAGGAAAAAATTCTCACATATTGCAAAAGGATCCTTCCTACAGCCAGTTTTCCCCATGAATTCTCTGATATGGCTTATGCTCACCACCACCCCCCAAAAAAATGAAACCTAAAGAACACGTTTAGCAGCTAATGCTCGGTGGTGGTTTTAGGACCTGTTAAAATCATGTCTGAACTGTAATTGCAGGTACTTTCCATGGGATTCAAATTAATATGAAAAGAAATGAAGCATTCTGCAGTAAAAATCAGAAGGCTCACAGTCCTATCAAGAAGGGGTATACTATCCTGTGACTTCTTTTGTGATTGGGTGACCTCACTAAGGATGATATCCTCCAGATCCATCCATTTGCCTAAGAATTTCATAAATTCACTGTTTTTAATAGCTGAGTAGTACTCCATTGTGTAAGTGTACCACATTTTCTGTATCCATTCCTCCGTCGATTTTGATCTTAGCCATTCTGATTGGTGTGAGGTGGAATCTCAGGGTTGTTTTGATTTGCATTTCCCTGATGATTAATGATGTTGAACATTTTTTCAGGTGCTTCTCAGCCATTTGGTATTCCTCACTTGAGAATTCTTTGTTTAGCTCTGTGCCCCATTTTTAATGGGGTTATTTGATTTTCTGGAGTCCAGCTTCTTGAGTTCTTTGTATATATTGGATATTACTCCCCTGTCAGATGTAGGATTGGTAAAAATCCTTTCCCAATCTGTTGGTGGCCTTTTTGTCTTATTGACAGGGTCTTTTGCTGAACAAAATACCCATGTAAGGAGTTACACAGACAAAGTTTGGAGCTGCAATGTAAGGAAGGACCATGCAGAAACTGCGCCATCCAGGGATTCATAACATAATCAACCACCAGACACAGACACTATTGCATATGCCAGCAAGATTTTGTTGACATGACCCTGATATAGCTGTCTCTTGTGAGGCTATGCCAATGCCTGGCAAATACAGAAGTTGATGCTTACAGTCATCTATTGGATGGAACACAGGTCTCCCATTGGAGGAGCTAGAGAAAGTATCCAAGGAGCTGAAGGGGTCTGTAACCCTATAAGAGGAACAGCAATATGAACTAACCAGTACTCCCTGAGCTCAGGTCTCTAGCTGCATATGGAGCAGAAGACAGCCTAATTGGCCATCATTGGGAGGAGAGGCCCTTGGTCTTGCAAAGATTATATCCTCCAAAACATGGGAGTACCAGGGCTGGGAAGTGGGAGTGGGTGGGTTGGGGAACAGGGTGGGGGGAGGGTATAAGGGACTTTTGGGATAGCATTTGAATTGTAAATGAAGAAAATGTCTAATAAAAATGTTTAAATAATAAAGAAGAAGGGGTATACTAACAGGAATGAGTTCCACCCCACATATGATGCAGCATATGCCATTTTCACCACTGAGAGCAGAGCCAACCCCTTTGTTTTTTCAGTTAAATATTCAAACTCTTTATGCCCCTGAGAGATGCACATGTCACATAAAATGGACATGGTGTAAACTGGTATTGTTCTGAGTTCCCAAGTAGCTCAAAAGTGTAAAATCCTAAACAGGGTGAAGCTGAACAAGGGAAAACAAGGCCAGGAACTTCAGACAATTTAAGAAAAGATTTTGTTGTGATTGGTTGTTTGCTTGGGTGTTTGGTTGGTTGATTGGTTTGGGTTTAGATTTGGTTTTGGTTTTGGGTTTGGGTTTGGGTTTGGGTTTGGTTTTCAATCTGTGGCTGCCTGGGGCATACAAAAGAATTGCAAGCTTTTTCATACACAAAATAAAGAAGCCATGCATCGTTGCTGAACGGTGGATGTTTATAGAATCAGAACAAAATGCCTTTGCAGTAAATGAAGCCAACATAGCCTTGAACATTGGCAATAAACAGAAAGTATCACCTTTGTAAAAGCCATGGTTTAACCATGTCTAAAGAGCTGTGATTGCTTCCACTGCTGCTCTCAAAACACTGTGCTGGGACTTTTGTCCTTTTGTATACCAGAAAGGTAAAGAAAGAACTAAAACACAGAAAACAGAAATTAATACTTACCTAGATATTTCAGCTGACCTGCAGAACTTTCTCTAAAATGGAACTTTTCTTTCCATTGGCTACTCCTGCTTATAGAGCCTCACTTTTTTTTTATATTCCCTCCCTGAGAAGTATGATCTAAGTGCACTAACAGTTATCAGCTCTCTCCAGTTTAACACAAGCAAGGCCCCAGAGTCTACCAATCCTACCTTGGTCTCTTCATCAGCTTTCGACCCTAATTTAATTGCTTATTTGCCTGGGTATTTCTTTTCACTTTTTCCTCCTTTAAATTTTCCTGTCCATCCTCCTTTCTCCTAATCCCTTAATTCTCCTCTCTTCTTGTTCCTCTCCCCTTACCCCTCCTCCTCTCCCCCTCTCTAACCATGAATAGATTCTCACCAAGTGGACCATGCTAGTCCATAATTAACTGTGTATCTTCAGCTGGCCTTGACCTCTCAGCCTCTTAAATGCTGGGATTACAGGTCTTTAAGTGAACATTTTTATTAGATATTTTCTTCATTTACATTTCAAATGTTATCCCGAAAGTCCCCTATACTCTCCCCCTGCCCTGCTTTCCAACCCACCCACTCCTGCTTCCTGGCCCTGGCATTCCCCTGTATGGGGGCATATAATCTTCGCAAGAGGAACAACAATATGAACTAACCAGCACCCCCAGAGCTTATGTCTCTAGCTGCATATGTAGCAGAACATTTTTTATAATTACTAATCACCTATAGATTCCAGTGGTGCTAACAGGGGAATGCTGACTATCCGCAGATCTCTATTTGTATCTGAAAAGCCACCTCTGTGTTCCAGGTATGTTCAGGTAAATGTCTACAAAGCTTCATTATCTGAAATGAAATCTAAAGAAATGAAGCCTGTAAACATAAAATTCAAAGGAAGTATTTTCCTCTCAAACCAGACTCTTTTCTATTTTCTTTCTAGAGTGGTTGCAGTCCATGCAGTCAGACTCCCAGTGTTCTACACCCCCCCCCAAGAGGCCATGCCCAATGGCAGGGTGGATGTGGGCCTACAATCCTCTATGTACTTAATTTGTTGGAATCTAGCCTGTCTCATCATCCACTATAGCACTACAATAATTAACCATTGCTTTGAATTTGGTACAATTCCAGCCCTGGAATCAATCATAGTTACTCTTCTTGAACCCCATGCTCAAGCAATGAAGTCTGAGTAGTTTGTCAGAAGGTTACTCACAGAGCTTGAGATTTTGCACTTTCCTTTGTTTTAGAGGAAGTCTGTCTGCATCTGACATGTGGTGTTTCCTCTTAATTTAGTTGGGCAGGGATGTCAGGACAACCCAGCATCCTTTGACTCCTCTGGGAACAAAGGAGCAGTCTTCAAGGGCTGTTGCCATGAATATCCAGTCCCTTTAGTCATCTCCTGAATTGGTGATCTGTGCCTCCACCAGAAAAGGAGCTTGAGTTCTGAACCCACGCTCTTACTAGAAAGCAAATTTTTTCTCTCTTCTTTCTTCTCTCTTCTCTCTTCTCTCCTTCCCTTCCTCCCTCCCTTCCTTCCTCCCTTTTCCCTCCCCCTCTTTCTTCCCTCCTTGCCTCCTCCCCATCTCTTGCATTCTTCCTCTCCTTCTCTCTGTGTATGTGTCTATATGTGTGTGTGTGTGTGTGTGAGTTTCTATGTGTATTGTGTCTGTATATGTGTAGATGCATATTTGAGCATGCATATGATTTTATAATAACACTTGAGCTAAAATATGTGGTATCTACTTAGTAAAATAAAGCCCAAGTGTAATATCTGAGGACCAAAGCTATCCAGATGACTAAAGGGCCTCAAAAAAATTCAATCAACATAAGGCAAGGCAATATGACATCTTTAGAGAACAGCTACTTTACTACAGCAAGCCCTGGATATCCTAATACAGCTGAAGCCCAAGAAAATAACCTTAAATTCAATCTTATAATTATGATAGAGGCCTTTAAAAAGGAAATTAATAAACTCCTTAAAGAAATACAGAAAAACACAATTGTTGTGCATTGTTCATGAGCACAAAAGACCAACAAGGAGCCAACACTGATACAATCACATTAGGGTCTCTTTATTACAAACTCAAGTTTGGGCTTACTCAAAGATGACCCACAGGACAATTTGGAGAAACAGCCCAAAACTCTCATTGAGACAAGGTTTTCTAGGAAATTAGAGCAAGTGAAGGGGTGTACATCCTGGCAAGCATCTAATTCAATGACTATTGTAAGCTGACAGGTGGGTGCTCTGAAGCAAAACCATATATAATCACAAACAGTCTGAAATTACATCTTAAAAAAAATCAGACTCATCTTTGATTAAATGTTGCTAGGAAGTAGCTAGGAAGTAACTCTGGCCAAAGACAAGCTGTGGGGTCCTTCCTGGTAATTGGGTGCAGTTTGGGTTCAGCTTTGGGTTCAGGCTTTTCTTGTTCTTTTCTTTTTCCTTTTTCTTTTAAGAAGCTGGCCAGTTCCAAGATGGAGTAGATTTGGCCTGTCACAATCAAACAGGTGATGGAAATAAATAAAACTGTAAGATCTGAAAGTGATATCTTAAATATTATTGTATGGCCCCGAAGACTGGCTGTAGGGGGAGATTGTTGAGGGGGAAAATTAAAAAGGGAACTGTCACATTCCTGTGCTTGTGCCAGCAACTCTCTGCCCCAGTGGCCTGGCCAGCCATGCACTGGTGGACAATGGTTGACCTGTTCTCATCTCATGGAGACTCAGAGCTCAAAAATCTCTTCACCCAGCATGCTAAGTTGCCATTGGTGGATAGCTACCATACTAGGCTCATGCTTCAAAACCCCACAGCCTTTGTGGTGCACATCTGGCAAACCCACATGTAGTGGCTATTCCTGGTTGTCAACTTGACTATATCTGGAATGAATGACAATCCAGAATTGGAAGGCTCACCAGGTAAACTGTGTGTTTTTGTTATCAACAAATCCACTGTACACACTGATGTATTTTCATACTTGTAGTTCATTCACATGTATGCACCATGCATTTTGTTCATGTATGTGCATGTGCACTTCTTTCACATATGGACACCATACAATTTGTTCACGAGTACTACACACTTTATTCACATGTGTTTCATGCACTTTGTTCATGTGTGCAAACCGTGCATTTCATTCACATGTATATCATACACTTTATTCATATGTATACCATCGACATCATTTGCACATGTGCTCTTCACATCATTCACTTGTGTGCCAGGCATTTTGTTCACATTTGTACCATACACTCCATCTACATGTGTACTGTACACATTATTCAAATGTGTACTGTTCACATCATCTGCATGTGTAGCACACACCTCATTCACTTTTATGCACCATGCACTTCTGTCACATGCGTATATCATACATTTTGTTCATGTGAGTGTGCCATGAACTTCATTCATTGATACACATGATTTGATTATGCTGATCCATATCAGCCTGTATTACTCCCTCCTTACTTTTTCTTTCCTTTCTCCAATAGCACACTTTCTGCTTTATGCCATGAATATATAAGTAGTAGTGGAAAACTGGAAGCAGTAATAACATTCTGAGACATGACATTGTCTCACTGTGTAGCCCTAGATGGCCTGGAACTTGATTTGTATACAAAGATGTCTTCAAACTCAGAAAGATCTGTCTGCCTCTGCCTCTGCCTCTGCCTCTGCCTCTGCCTCTGCCTCTGCCTCTGCCTCTGCCTCTGCCTCTGCCTCTGCCTCTGCCTCTGCCTCTGCCTCTGCCTCTGCCTCTGCCTCTGCCTATGCCTATGCCTATGCCTATGCCTATGCCTCCCTCTGCCCCTTCATCTTCCTCTCTGCCTCTGACTCCCTCTGCCTCTTCCTCTCCCTCTGCCTCTGCCTCCACAGAGCTAGAATTAAAAACATACATCAATGCATCTCACCCCCTTCCATTCATAGTTTTACCATAAACTGTGCATATGACATAGGGATATATGTCTTTCTAAGTGTGAATGAGGATGGCAGTCTTTGATGGAACTTATCACTTTTGTTGACAGCTTGCTCATGTAGTTTTTGTAACATTTTAGAGAAAAAAAGTATTAAATGTTCGCTGTGTGCTCCTCATTGAAACATGGCCATGGGTACCATAATACTGACACTTGTCTCAGTGGACCTCTCATGCCACTGTGGTGATGGCAGAAGGGCAACTCAGAGTTCTTTGATGCCATCTGCACCTCACTGCATAGTAGCTAACCTAGAAGAGACCTTTCCTGCCAACATCACTGCCCCCTGCAGTGATTTGCACCCACTGACACCAGAACAGCTATTTCACCTTCACGACCTGCCAGCCTCCACTCAGGTCAGTTTAACTCTGCCTCCTCTGTGACATGAATCTGCCTTTCAAATGGTGATGATCTGGAAAGCCTCCCTCCTGGGGCTCAGCTGTGATTATATCATCTGTCACAGACCCCAAGGAGTTATAAATACAAGTGGACACTGAGATCCCACCAGGGACACTGCTTAGAAGCCCTTGTGTCAAATGACTTACTTGCTTCCCCTAAGAAGCAATTCTCTGTCTTCCTTTACCTACAAAAGCCTCTGATGAGCTGAGCAGTTACCAATGGAGGATGAGAAGCACTCAGCCATTAGCCAAGCAATTTTCCAAGTTACCTCTGATGTCAAGCACTAAAACAAAGCACACACTTTTGGAGTGAATGGTAATTGGAATACTAAGTGATTTGAATGGTGATAATTGGTGTGTCATTTCCCAATATAAGCAATAGAGAATACATAAGTAGGAATAATTCTATCCCAGTCTATATAATTTCCCATACATTAAGCAATGAAGCTACAATTACCCACAGTACGGGAGCCCCTGGCACCCCAATTACATATGTTCTCCTCTGCACAGTTCCAATTCCTGCTCTCTGCTCACAGTTAACTTTCTTGCAATTTTTAAATGTATGTCCATTCTGCCAGAACTTCTATATATGAAATATAGTAATCTTGGCCTCAAGCCAGTCACCATCTTATGCTGGCCTGAAAACAATCATACTGAAAACCAATTCTCACCTCATCTACCACAGGAATGACTGACACAAAGCATATTCATCTCCACCCACCCGTACACTCACCCACAGAATGACACACCCCGTGCAGGCATTAATACACCCAGAGGAAACAGAACACTGACAGAACAGTTCCTCCCACAGCAAGACATTTATTCTTGACAGGAATGCTACAAATTGCATTGCAATTTCGTATGTTAAAAAAGTATCTCATGTAACTTACACTGGCCACCTTAAATTTTCTAGGAAGCTAAAGCTAACACTGATCTTTCTGCCTCCACTTCCTAAATGCTGGGATTATAGGTGCATCCACCATGCCTGGCACCATACACTTCGTATTGAAACATGGAGAGATAGTTGTGCCTGTCTCCATTCAATAGGACAAGCAGGTATTCCCCTGAGTCACTTCCAGGGGTCACTGTTCCCATGAAATATTAATAACTAAAGCTTCTCCTCACAGATAACTTGCCTGTGATCAAATGTCCCAGAGAACACAGTATGGAAACACAAACAAACACCTTTTTTGCCAATTTTTATTAGATATTTCTTCATTTACATTTCAAGTGTCATCCAGAAAGTTCCCTATACCCTCCCCCATCCCTCCCTGCTCCCCTACCCACCCACTCCACATCTTGGCCCTGGCGTTCCCCTGTACTGGGGCATATAAAGTCTGCATGACCAAGGGGCCTCTCTTCCCAATGATGGCCAATTAGGCCATCTTCTTCTATATATGCAGCTAGAGATATGGGCTCAGAGGGTACTAGTTAGTTCATGTTATTCTCCCACCTATAGGGTTGCAGACCCCTTCAGCTCCTTGGGTACTTTCTCTAGCTCCTTCCTTGGGAGTCCTACAAACAAACACTTTTTGTTTTGTTTTGTTTTTTTGTTTTTCGAGACAGGGTTTCGCTGTGTAGCCCTGGCTGTCCTGGAAATAACTTTGTAGACCAGGCTAGCCTCGAACTCAGAAATCCGCCTGCCTCTGCCTCCACTTCTAAGTTTCTCCTAATGGCTCAGCGGAGCACAAAGGCAGCACCTGTGAGTTAGCATTGCTCCTGTTTCCACCTGTATTATTCCTGCCTTTTACTCTCCATACATCTGAAATGCTTCCAGTATCGGGGGTACAGGGGAGGAAGGTTCCTGGTCAGCGCACCTTCTCTAGGAGAACTGGGTAAGGCTACAAACTGGACGATATAGACTCCTGGATATTTCTAGAACTTAAATATCAGTGAGTATCTCAAGAAAACAAACCATCCTACATGAGACCATGTTAAGACCTGGTCAAAGTCCCACATTTTAGTCAAGCAATTTTTACATCTGTTTGCTTTTAGAAACTGCTTCCGATAATCAGAAACTCCCTGTCAGGAAACAATTTGTTTCCAAGAAGACTTATCTTAAGGTATATGACAAAGCATGTAAAGCTTGGCAACAGAGAGAGAAAATATGCACATTCTGTCCAAAAGGAAAAAGGCTAGCTTGTGAAGGTAGGGAGTAGACTTGTGCTGAGATAAAATGTAATGTTCCTTGTTTTATAGGAAAAAAGAGTTAAAGAGTTTGGAGCAAAGGAGGAATCATGCCTTGCCCTCCCCAAATCTGAGTCCTTGAGGGGCAGGAGAAATTTGAGAGGGCAAAGCCAAGTCCACTCATACACCTGAAGAGCTTAATCCATGAGCAGTAGAGAGAAAGAGAAATCCATCCAAGGTCCCCAAGAACAGGAGCAAGAGAAAAAGGAGACAGGACACACACCACAGTCTGCTCTTCTTTATAACTGCTTCATGGTGGGCTTGATTTTTAAAGTTTGTCATGTCTCAATTTTATATACCTTCATAATTTCTAGTTTTTTCAGTGCCAGAATTTTATATTTTTATAATTCCACGTTTTATTCATGAAAGATGCACATGGAAACAGGAAATCAGGAAATCAGCTTAAAACACTTTTCTTACTCAAAAAAGGCATTCTGGCGTAGCAGGCGTTAACATAATCCCAAACCATCAGCTCAGGCTCCTCAGATGTTCTTAAATTGGTAAACTTTGCACCTAAATGGTCAATGATGAAGAAGTATCACCAGGGAACCACACTGACCACTCTACCAAATGAGGTTTTCCCCCCAGGGCTGTCCATGTGAAACATGCTGCAATGGTGGGTTGAGTTAGTCTGGGCAGATTAAGTCCCCAGTGCAACAAGAAAGCTTTAAGCAGCAACACATTCTATTTAATTCGGTCAGTTCTTTTCTCCAAATAGCATAAGAAAAACAAGGTTCAATACTCCCCACAATCCCTGAATGGGAAGGTGGAGACAGGAGGGCTAGAAACACAAGATCTCCTCAGCTACATGGTAAGCTTGAGGTTAGCCTGGGTTACACAAGATCCTGTCTCAGAAACAAAAATTCTAAGAGAGGAGCTGGAGCCATGGTTCAGTAGTAAAGAATACTGAGTGGTCTTCCAGAGGACTAGGAGTCAATTATAAAACCCAGACAGTGGCTCACACCCGTCAATAACTCCAGGCCCAGAAGCTCCCATGCCCTCTTCTGACCTCTAACCCCTTCAAGCATCAGGAATGCAGATGGTGCAGAGACAGCAGAGACATACCCAAGAAAACACCCATAGATAGAGAATAAAATAATAATTTTTTTTCAAAGCACAGAATGCCCAGCTCATCTCTATATGACTTGGTTTCCTTAGTTTTAATGAATGCTCTAAATTTGACTGATTCTGCTGGCACTATAGTATACTAACAAGTAACACTTTTAGTGGCCCAAAACACTTGATGTTGTGTAATCAGAGACGTTCATGAGACTGAGAAATAATCCAACGCTTTTTTCCAAAAGGAAACTGAATCTCAATAAACTAGCAGCTTGTAGGCTCCGTCATTTTGTCCGCTAAAACTATGTTTTTACATTTGTTTAGTTAGTCAGCCAGCTTCCTTATCTGGCTCTGCACTCAACCTGCTAGTACATTTTAGAAAGTCCTTTTCAAAGGGGGAAGGTACTAGGTGGCCTTGAATTCATTTTGAATATTACAGGGATGGTCCACAAGAAGTCACATGAGACTGAGATAATCCAATGCTTTTTTTTTTTTTTCCAAAAGGAAACTGAATCTCAATAAACTGGCCAATGGGGACATGTTATTGTCCCATGGAAAGAGATCTCTGAACTCAGATCTTCTCTAGCCTGGTATCCAGAAGCAGCACATGTGGAATTTCATGTAAAGATACTGTTAGCAATTTAATCTGGATATTCGTGGGGTGTCCTCATTTTTCATCTACGGTTTGTCCATTTCTGTTCCATTCCTATGATCTTACATTAGATACCATATCCCATAAAGTGATTCTTCTAATATCTTACTGAGCTTTAGTTAAACTAGCCACATAGTCAATTTAAAAGTTCAAAACGAACATGATAAAAAAAATTTCCAATAATAAACACGTTCCCCAGAGGAGTCAGAAGGTCAAAGAACAGCTCTTTTTTTTTTTTTCTCTGTTCAGACTTTTGCAGAAAGGTAAAACCGGGAGATTCCATTTTTAGATCTATTCTGATGTCTTTTCTAAAAATAAAATATTAAAGGCACCACATTGAGTTCATGTAAAGAATGAAAGGAAAATTCAGGAGACTCACACTAAAGAAGCAGCCCTGAGGCTGAGATCATCATAGGCACTGCAACCCCCAGGGCTGCTGTCAAAGAGCCACAGTATGCTCGGAAGAAGCCTGGGATAACAGGGCTGGTGAGCTAATGGTTTTACTTATTGGCTCTTATTCAGGGGTCAGGTACTTGGGTTCAAACTTACAGACTTCAGATAATTTATTTTCAAAGTTTAGTCCTAAGTACAGACCAGTTATACCTTATGATCTATTTTTTTCCCCCTGCTTGAAAGCCCTTCCCACTCATTCTCCTGCAGAAACTGATGTCTGGTTTCTTTGCTCCCTACATCTTCCCTGCTGGTGCATATTACAGCATGGGCCACAGATCTTTTAACAAGCCGATGAAAGTAACTGATCAACCCTTCCCCCGCACTGCAAAGTGTGTGTCTGTTTCACAACCCCAATCAGTGCCACTCACAGGCAAATTAAGGTTTAAACTTGATTGAAATGGATTAAGACTAACTCACTTATGCGGTTTACACGTATTAAATTACTATAGGGTAACTTATTTGATAATTAGCAGGTTCTGTAAGAATTAAGACACATGGCTGAATAATATATAAGAAGTAATAAAATTGGAAAGTTAAAATTTGTAGACTATTCAGTTTATCTTGTCTTTCTTTAACTAATAATAGGCATAATAATAATAATAATAATAATAATAATAATAATAATAGGCATAGACTATGTTTCAAAGAATTTGCTCTCCCCTAGAAATAATATTTATAATAAACTAAAACTCTAACATAATGGGCAATTATTCTAATAAAATAGTAAGGGCTTAGGAGGAGAATACTAAAAAAGAGAACATGTATTAGGAATCTGTGATGTATAAGACCCTGTACCATGAAAATATTCTATCAAGAACAATTTGCAATATAGCCACTCAGATGATAAAGCTACCAAAGTGAATAAAGATGGAGACATAATATAAGGACTCTAATATGAACATTGCATCATGTCAATTTTGTTTTTAAAAGCTAACTCTTCTATCCATATGGAAAGCAAACAGGAGGATTTTGGGTGAGATGAGCTTGAGATGCTGAGCATTTGAACTGGATCTTGGTAAGGCTGACCACAAAAGAATGTGCCGAAGAAACTGGATAGAGTTACTAATTAGCCAAGAGATGCTAACAGTAAATGACAATCAGGAGTGACTCCTAGCATTCTGACTTGAAAGGTATCTGAAATGGAATACCACAGAGAGGAAGCTCAGATGTAGAGAATAGATGATGTGGTATCCAGTTAAGATTCTTGAGCAAGTAGACCATAGAGCAAGCCTACCAGACCACTGAGCAATGGCCATATGGGTAAAACCAAGTAAGAGGCACCATTCTAAAATGCTCTAAAGGGTTCTTTGCACAACTACAAAATGCCATTGGCATTCAGGCACCAAGCTGAACAGCTCTTGACAAAGGAAGGAATGATTTCACGTAGCTGTGAGGAAGCAAATGTGGGAACTCGGAGCTGTTTGGTGTCCTGTGTCCTGTCTTCTTCTTATACATGGCTTGTCTAGATTGGAATTTTTATGGTCAAACCTAGTGATCAAAAGTAACAGGCAGTAGAATTTCAGAGCTTAGAGAGACAGCTGCTCCTCGAAACTTCTGTTCAAAAACCATGGTTGTAATAATAAACTGTGTAAGCAAACCCAGACAAGTCTTTAGTTCAGTGAACACTGGAGAAAATGCTGCTTCTACCAAAGTTAGTTATTTTTAGAATGCTGAACACTTATGTTTTGCTGTATGTATGTGGTGTGGTGTGTGTGTGTGTGTGTGTGTGTGTGTGTGTGTGTGTGTGTGTGTGTGTGTGTTTTCCTTAAGTTTATATATATAGCCACTACTGTTTTTTCCACCTGGATACATAAAAATAAGGGATTTTATGAAGTGTCGCTGTTTCTTCCCTTGCTTTCCAGACATTTCACATCATCCTTTGAAGAAATCTAAGACAGAGATATCATGCTCCAATTCAACAGCTCCCCTGTGGTGGATAGTCTTCATACTACAATTCAGGACACACACACACACACACACACACACACACACACACAAACACTTTAGTTCCCATTTAGTCTGTAAGTATAATAAATGAAAGACTGAATTCAGAAGCAGAAACTGAGTATCTAATATGAACCTAGCATTAGATAAAATGTGTAAAAGCTATGTGACCTCATAATGACAACCTGAGACATAGCCTCAGAGCCCCAAAATCCCTGGACCGGAGGAACCACAGGTATTTTTATTGCAGAGAATTGGTATGGTAAAAGCAAGAAAACTACTATTTATCCCAATTAATTTTTTTTTACAGCAACACAAGAAAAACAGAAGGAAAAACAGAAATTGCATTTTTATGTCAACACATTTTAGCCAGAGCAAAAATTCTAGGTAAGCTTTCTTTGGCTAAGAGGTTATGAACTATGGGAGGAGCCAAGAGTCAAAAAGCTTATGTATTATTTCTCTTGGATGGAATGTTAAAGGGTATTTCTGAACATGAAGCTACAAAATTGAGAACATGCTATAGAAGTATAACATTAGCACTTCACCATGGGAGTCAACTGGTTAAAACAGTGTGAACTTGTCTGTAGTTGCATCTACTGTAAACGTCAGTGCTGAATATTAGCAAAGCATCCCATAGCTGCTCAGACCACACCCTAGAAGTAGGACTGCAAAGGGCCTGCTGTGGAATCCCATTTGAAAGAGACAACTACAGACACATCTCCCAGCCACAGGGAGCACTATGAAAACTGCAAGGGGAGAGCAGAGACTGTCGGTGGCTTCATTTCTCACATTGCTTGACTATTTCTGCCCTTCTTGAGAAGACACAACTATGTCTAAAATTCCTTAATAAAATAGCCAAGATAAAATAAAGGGCTTTTTCTAACACATAAACTCTTATGGCTGTTTGGAATATACCCTCTGCTCCATAGAAAAAAACAGGGGTTTTGGTTTGGTTTGGTTTGATTTGGTTTGCTTTGGTTTGGTTTGGTTTAGTTTTTTTTGTTTGTTTGTTTGTTGTTGGCTTTTTTTTTTAGTTACTTGTTGAATTGTATTTTAGCTTAAATTTGCTTCCCATTGTCCTGCATTCATTATTTTGGCAGACAGAGGTTGTCCAGATGCTGTTATACATGGGAATTAACAAGTTATTAGATTAGAGCTTTGGAACGTGATTCAGAAGATGACGATCTAGTCAAGTTGACAGGCACAGGACATTTCTGTTGCTGTTTTCATTAGAAAAACAAAAATGAAAGAAAGAAGCAGGAAACAGGAAATGATTTTTATATATTAAAAATATTTACTAAAAGATTTTAAAGACTACACAGAGAGATAGGAAGTGTTTGGTGCCACGAGTATTCTTTTCTAAATGGTTATTCTGAGTTTCTTCTTAATAGTTTCTTGCATTCAATTTTTAGTTGTTTTTATTTAGGAAATGAATATTACAGTAAGTATTTTTTCTGTGGTGAGTGGTTCAATATGAATAAGAATGACTTAGTGCAGATTCTCAGAAACTATACAAAATGTGTGTGACTCTATGCTAGCATATGATAGTTCCTTTCTATTTTAGGATAAATAGAACCCTCTACTGGTTCCTAACAGTAGACATCTGTCATATATTATCAGGTGGATGTTATTTGATACCTGAAATTATATAAATTGTTCAAATACTTTAATCTTGAACCAGGGATCTTTGTTTCTCAAAGAATAATATATTCCAAATGGATTCAGAATTATAAAATTGAACATACTTTTGTGCTTGCAAAGAGTTCGCTTTTGAAATATTATAGACATGAATACACACACATCATATGTATATGTATGTGAATATATACATATACACACATGTATAAGTTCACATGCATATATCATATATATACACATATATATTCATATATGCATATATGTACATGTATGTGTGAGTGTGAGTGTGTATACAGAGAGAAAGACTAGTTGTTGTCGTTTACTGGGAGCCTTGCTGTGTTGATCATAGATGCAAAAGTTTTATAAAGTAATCACACAATTGCGTATTTAAGAAAGAAAATTTTTAGAGATTAAAATTACACATATTAACTAAAATTAGTTTAGAAATTTTATTCCAATTTTCACCTGAGTAAAAACAAAACACTACATTTTTACTAATTCATTGAGAATATCATACCTGGGTACAATGTATTTCGATCATATTAACCTCCACTTGTCCTCCTAACTCCTCCAAAATGTATCCTTCCCAATTTTGTGTGCCTGCCCTTTTTCTTCATAACCTGGCAAGTTCAACTTATGCTATCTATACATGTATGCTTTTGACTTCATTCCTTGGAGAATGGTCAATCTACAAGGGGACACACCCTCAAAGAAAACTGACTGTCCCTCACTCAGAAGCCAAGACCTGTAGATAGTTCTTCAGCAAGGTGGGACATTCTGAGTAACTCCACAGCTCATACTGAGATGTTAACCAGCTTGATTTTGTGTGGGTCTTGTGTCAGCAATTACATCTGCTGCGAGTTCATGTGAGCGCTCTGCCATGTCCAACCCCCCTCATCTGGCTTTCACGGTCTCTCGGCCCCCTCTTTCTGCAGTAGTCACTAAGATGTGGGATACTAGATGCCTTATTTCTAGCTGAGCCATCCACAGACACTTTTCCTCTTCACTTGGACCATTATGAGGTTTTGCATTAACCAGTGTCCTAGATGCACTGATCTACAGGTATAGAGATATATGAGTTTGAGTCTATGTGCATTTAACAAGATTATGGTAGTAAGTTCTCTCATGGAGCTTGTAAGCTCCTAGCCATGGGTTCTTGGGCAGATTTACAGTACCAGGCATGTATTTCTGCTTATAGGATAGGCCTTAAATCCAATCAGAGAGGCGTTAACTACCCTAATAATGTTTGTCTTGCCACACATATTATTACTGCAGGTCAAAGGGTTCACAGATGAGGAGGATTAAGAGGAGGAGAAGGAGTAGGGGTGGAGGAGGAAGATGAGGAAGAAGAAGGAAGAAGAGAAAGAGGAAGAAGAAGAGGAAGAAGAAGAGGAAGAAGAAGAAGAAGAAGAAGAAGAAGAAGAAGAAGAAGAAGAAGAAGAAGAAGAAGAAGAAGAAGAAGAAGAAGAAGAAATTCTCCAGAAGCCTGCATAGTGCCTGCTAGTACTGTAAGAGCTGACAAGCAGAAAGGAAGCTTCCTTGTCAATACTAATTTGATTTCTTCGTGTCATATGACCAATATGCATGCTGTCTTCAGCAATGAGGTTTCATCATCAAGTGGTGTGGGAAACCAAGAGCAATGAGAGTAGCTGGGATTGTTTGAGGTAGTGACTGTGGGACACTCCTGAGGAAGAACTTAAGGAGAAGCACCCAAAACATGGCACAAGTAGGAAAAAGACAAATAATCTAAAAACAAACAAACAAACAACCACAACAAAATCCCCACCAGCTTTTAAAGACGATTCCTCTAGGAAATTCCTGGAGCTGAAAAACACTTTCGGCAAAATGTCATAGTATAAAATCTATATGTAAAAATCAGCAACATTTCTCTATACCAAAGACAGAAATGAGTAAAAAGTATTATAAGAGCTATACTAAATAACAACATGAGTACATTCTATAGTCTTGCTTTTCCCCATTTTCTCTGATCAGCAGAAATTCCAAGCAAGGTGACATGGAAAAAAAAAATGCCCTTCCATTGAGTAAGAGCTGAGTTCAAATTTCTGCTCATCCTTTCATTAACTATGTCAGCTTGAGCAAAGTACATAATGTAATTTAATCCCTGTATGCTGGATGGCTTTGCCTGGCAATATTGGAGAACAAGCAAGCTACAAAGGAAACTGCAAATTAGGTGTCTAGAAAGCACCTGTCACTGATTTCCAAGAGTGAATCCTCTCAAGCCCCTTTGCCTCTGTTGAGGAAACCCTTGGCATCTATGTTGCTCTCTTTACAACTGCCTACAGTGCAAAAGAATACACATTGAGACCCAGACTCTAATATTACTGTCTTCTATCTAATCGGCATAGCCAACTGTGGCATTTTTTGTATGAATAAATAAAAGCATTGTACTAATTTTGAACAAAAATGGGATAAGAGAGTGACAATACCTAATCACAGTCAAAAGAGCCATAGAGTCCATACGACCAACTGAAGATTTTCAGAAACGTAAATAAGTACATAAACCATGATGATGCACAGTTACTGACTCCCTGGTTGGCTTTTTCCATGCTTCCACTAGAAACTCGGTGTGGAGATGCCTCTCCAGGGTCCTCAGAACTCTTCCATTACCACTTTTTTATCTCCTTTCTTAGAACTTTCTTCAGGAGCTAGACACTCCTAATGCTACATCCCTCTGTGCTCCCTTTGAGCCCATCGCTGCAATTCATAAAATTACAATGCCTAATCACAAGTTGTATCCTGCCAGGCAAAACTGTTCCCATTCAAATCCAATTCAGGAGCTAGACTAAGGAGTCATTTTTCTACAGTGTTTTCTATTTCTTGATTATGGGATATTTTACACGGCACACTTCATGACTATTAGCATAATATAGAAAATAAATTTTACTGTTAAAGATAAAATCATTTCAGAGAGACTGTGCTTTACCAGTTGTCCAAAATGACCATAAACAGTCATAAACAGAGGAATAAAATCCAGCATTGCCACCCTCAAGTTAAATAAATAAAGCAAACGGAGTCATACCTCTCCTTCCTTGCAAGCTCTGCTTATAGCTGTCTTCCACAGAGGATTTCTGTCTTCCACAGAGGATTTCTAGACATTCAGCTGCTGACTTCATTCCCAGACATGCCCTCCCTCCCTTTGCTTCAGCCTCCTATCGCTACAGTGTGCAGTACTTTGGCTTAGTCTGAAGTTGTATGACAAATGCCTAAATAGGTCCATCCCTTACAGGTAGGTGTCTTTTATACCTCTATGCTGAACTATTCTTGAGGAATTTTGTGGACTCCATTGGCACCACCATATTAGAGCATGCATAAGTAAGTGTATATACACACATCCATGGCTTTTTTTCTGTGATTTCTCCAGTATTGAAGAATTGCAGGTTTCCACAGGACCTGTGCACCAATATTAATTTCTTATACTTGTATGGACATAGTTAAGTGGATATCGAAAAACTTCTCCCAAAGAAGCTATAATCTAATGTGGCTGAGTGTCAATAGAACCATCAAATTTCAAATGTGGGTAGCATGTTCTATGAAGTATCTCCATGAAGTAAACTCTCTAAGTGAAATAACAAAGGGGCATAATATTTCTGGGATTTGTGGGTTTTGAAACCCTTACAGCATCTTTCTTTCTGAATTGTCACTCCCATCGTGTTTGAGAAAAGTTGGTGGCTTTATGCTTGGCCTCATTCATTTCCTTTACATCCTTTGATTCTAGACCATCTCCCCAGCCACGATTCTTGTCACGCAGGTGCTGTCAGTGCAGCTCATTCAGTAGCGATCATCACAGTGAACTACATCCTAGCTGCTCCAGATGGAGGAAGGGGGTAAACAGCTCCCCAAGAGTGTTCTCCAGTCTGATGCCATCACCCTGAAGCTGGGACTGAAGAGTCTTCAGTGACTTTCCACCAAAAATAGCAAATTTCCTAGTGTGCAGCTTCTTCCAAAAGAGCCACACGCCTCATGTGTCAGCACACAGAAACCCTCAGCACCCAGCATTCACACGCTAATTTATGTGACCACAGCCATTAATATTTATATTTATGTTCAAACTCTAACAGATATTCAATTTGGTATCATTCACATTTCGCTGGGGAGGAAAATCCTCTTGTTTTCTTGTGTCTTCCATAAAATGTAATTTTCAAAAGCATGTTTTTTTACAGTGTTAACAGGTACCCCAAATTATATTTGAAGTTTGATCCTGTAACTCAGTTAAAGGAGATAACCTTGGGCAGTGTTTGACATATATCAGAAGCAAGTGGTTTGTTTCTCTTCTGCAAACAATAAGTGTGTTGGAGGGACAAGGGTAGTTTCTTCCCTAAGCCAAGATCAAAACTGAAAGTGACAATTTGAAACCCTGCACATACTCCTACATACTGTAGCCAAGATACCCTTCTTCTTGTGATGACCACAAGGACACATCTCTTTTCCTGTAATGCATACAGAATCACAGTGTTGTGAACTTTGCATGGATCACTGGGGGATGTGAAAACTGCTGTGAAGAATAATAAGCCCAGCTTATGATTATAACTTTTACTATGAAATTTTTAATGCAAGCTATGGCATTTTTATCTACCTAACAATGTTATTTAGATAAAGCTAATAAAAGTCATTGGCTCAAGAATAAAGAATAAAATATTAAAGGACAATAACCATCCACTACTTACTTACAGAATCCTTGTTCTGTGCAATTCTTTCCACATGCTGTGGTTTCCCTCCCTCAGTGTCCTAAACTGCAGACAAGAGATTTCTTCAGAGCTTCGCACGCCATTCTGCCCTAATTCAATATATTGAATTCATATTGTTTGGTTAGATAAGCACAAGCACTCTATCTAAAGGTAAAGAATGTTTATTTTTAGCAACATTTTTTTCCTATTTCTGCATGTGTGGGGATATATATACCTCTTCATGTATTCACAGGCCTGTTTTCACCTAATTTCAGCTTTAAAACTGTAATGAAGTTCCAGGACACCTTATGCCCAGATAAGATGGAAATGCCAGTAACTCCATGACAAGGGCAAAGTTATCCCATATGAAACCAGGTGTCGAGCTGGGGTGGTTTAGTATGTGAAGGCACTTCTCATACAAACCTCATGACCTGACTTTCCACCTCTGAACTCTCATTAAAAGGCTGATGTAATAGGACACATTTGTAATCCCAGCACCCCTATAGGAAGTGGGGAACAGAGCAGGACAAGTGTTCAGAACCTTCAGAATCTTAAGGACTTACTAGCCTATGCTGCAGCAAAATGGGAAAAAAGCAAAAATAAAAACTTTATATGCCCCAATACAGGGGAACGCAGGGGCCAAGGGGTGGGAGTGGGTGGGTAGGGGAGCAGGGCCGGGAGGGGGGAGGATATAGGGAACTAGCTGGATAACACTTGAAATGTAAATGAAGAAAATATCTAATAAAAGTAGTAAAAAAAAAAAAAAGATGACATTCAGCATGTTTATGCCAATTCAACTGTCATCAACATCCGAATACCAAAAAAAACCAAAAAAAACCCAAAAAAACAAAACAAAACAAAACAAAAAAAATCAGCATCAGAGATAATCAGTCCTTTTGGTGAAGACACAAAGCAGTTTGGAAAAACTTAATTGAAAACTGGACACAACTGGATGATGATTGATGATGAATATGATGGTGATGAATTAATTTATTTCTTAATGAACAGGCTCAGATACTTCATTTCCTCTCAGAGATTAGCATATTTAAATACAATATGTGATGTTTCTCTATAAGATCTAATCTCTTAAGCACTATGCCTTCTTCAAAGGATATTTTAATAAAAGAAAAAGGAACAGGAAAAAAAAAAAACAAAAACAGGAGAAATATTGTCTCAAAAACAAGATGAAATGGCTGAGACCCAACTCTTAAGATGTCCTCTTGGTACACCCATACTTATGCTTCATATGCTGTGAAATAGATAGATGTATGGATAGATAGATCAGTGGATGGATAGATGGACAGACAGAGGATAGTTAGAGCCTAGGTGTGAAATTGAGATGAGTGATGAGAAAGCCAGAGGAGTCAATTTATAATTATCTAGATGGGGACTTGGGAACTGTTATGGCAGAATTTATATCGTATGTATAAGGAAACAGATATCCTGATATGCAAACTAAATTGCTAAATGGAATCACCTTAAATGAGCTAAAGAGTTTATGTGATTTTTAGTTATACAATCCTCAACAGCTAATAAGAAGACATTGTGAAGTTATTTAGGAAAACATCACACTGTCCTGATCATAATGCAATTATTCTGGTTTTCTACAACATCTGTGGAGTACCTGACACATTCAAGTGATTTTGTGACGTATTAAATCATCAAGTCTATTTTATCAATGCGAAGATAATGCCCATGATATGCTGAAGACCTTAAACACATAAGATATACATAGGTTGAACCTTAGTATTTAACTGTTCTTGCATAAGGACACTATCCTATTTGCTAAGAGAAACCATGCAATATGATCTCTTTTGAGCTGCAGAGATGGCTTAGAAGTTAAGAACAATGTTGGTCTTCCAGATGACCTGAGCTTGATTCCCAACACCTACATAGCAGCTCACAAACACCTTTAACTTCAGTTCCAGGGGACCCAATTTTATCTTCCAACCTTCCAGGGTATCACACACATGAGATACTCAGACATAGTAAGAGTCAAGTCAATTAAATCTGTTGCCAGATGGCTTATTTAAGGCAAGCAACAGTTTGCACTCTATTTCATGCCACATTAAAATATTTACCAAGAAATGTCCAGTATTATTCCTCACAATGAGAAGGCACCTACAGGATGGCACTGGACTTCTAAGTGATAGACGCTGTGGGTGCTGTCAGAAGATATTGACCACTTTCATCTTTACAAAAAGGCCTATACATACAAGGTGCTTCAGAACACTGTGCTTTTGCTGCATCAAAACAAGCATTTGGTCAAGTAGGGCAATGGGTGGTACACAATCTCCTGGGGTTTCATCTTGTCTCTCCCTCTTACACTCTGCCAGATTATACAAGCTGCATCTGTCTACTTGTCTTGTTAGGAGGGTTTCCTGACATTGCAAGAAGCAGGAGGTTGTGTGGCTCCTCACTCAAGTGCCTTAGCTTCTGCCGGTTCACAACATAAAGGCAATGGAAAGTCGGTATGGAATAAAATGTGAATCCGGAATCACTTACAGACTGTTAATTATCAAAAGAGACAAAGAGGGGCACTTCATACTCATCAAAGGCAAATTCTTCCAAGAGGAACTTTCAATTCTGAATATCTATGCTCCAAATGCAAGGGCAGCCACTTTCATTAAAGAAACTTTAGTAAAGCTTAAATCGCACATTACATCTCACACAATAATAGTGGGAGACTTCAACACCCCACTCTCATCAAGG
>LR751087.1:94490-179470 GCA_902729485.2 Mus minutoides | reverse complement strand
TAATATGTACTCACTGATATTTGGATACTAGCCTAGAAGCATAGACTACCCAGGATACAACTTACTAAACACATGAATCTCAAGAAGAATGAAGTTCAAAATGTGGTCTCAGTGCCCCTTCCTAGAATCAAGAACAAAGCACTCACTGAAGGAGTTACAGAGATCATGTGTGAAGCTGAATCAAAAGGACGGACCAACCGGTGATGGTGGCTGCCAGAGATCCCTCCCATAATCAGCCACCAAAATAAACACTATAGCATATGCCAGCAAGATAATGCTGAAAGGGACCTGATATAGCTGTCTTGTGGGAGGCTATACCAGTGCCTGGTAAACACAGAAGTGGAGGCTCACAGTTAGCTATTAGTTGGAACACAGGACTCCCAAGGTAGGAGCTAGAGAAAGTACCCAAGGAGCTGAAGGGGTCTTCAACCCTCTAGGTGTAAGAACAACATGAACTAACTAGTTCCCCCTGCGCTCATGTCTCTAGCTGCATATATGGAAGAAGATGGCCTGGTTGGCCATCATTGGGAGGAGAGGCCCTTTGGTTATACAGTCTCTATATGCCCCAGAACAGGGGAATGCCAGGGCCATTACGTGGGAGGGGGTGGGTGGGGGAGCAGGGCGGGGACGCGGGAGGGTAAGGGAAAATCTCTGGATAACATGTGAAATGTAAAGGAAGAAAATATCTAATAAAGAGAAAAAAAAGATATCTATTTATGAAGTATTACATTTGGAAGCCCGTTTCTTTCTCACCCCAATCCAGTGAAGTGTCAGGAAGAAGTCAGAATCTCTGTCTGGCACATGAAATAAGAAAACTCCTCCCCAGTGGTTGGGAATTAGGCACAAGAAACTGGGCTCAGTTGTGGACCCGATAACTATCAAGCCTTCACTGATCATCATAGTACATATGCAACAAAACACACATTGTGTTAATTTTTTTTTAATTTGGGGAAAAAAAGAAAGTTAAGATTCTATAATGTGCCAGATTGCATCTGATTACATCAAACTGGTGTAAAAATAGTGTGTGTTCTCTTCTCAGCCAGGGTATTTTAATTGGGAAAGGAAGCCAAAATAAAATTCATTAACAAAATACAAAATGAATTCCTAAACATAAAAGCATCATTAGATACTCTCCTTGAAATCAAATGAAAGATGATTCATTTTCATGCACTCTCCGATGTGGTAATAGGTTGAAATATGGTAATTATTTGGGTTTTCAATTAAGGGGTTAGTAGTAGAAGAACTGTAGAGAAAGAGGCTGCCAAAGGCCTGTTGCTGTTTGGTTTCTCCATGCAGAAGCCCAAGGTAAATTATTGATGTGGTTTGGTCACTTCTTAAGTGTCTGGGATAGCCAGCCCATGCAACATTAACCTGACATTTCTGCAGTTTGGCAGGTCACCTGGAAAAGAAAGAGGGAAGAATACAAAAGGCCTTGGGTGAAGATGGAGACATTTGTTCAGATAAAACAAACAAGTTCAAGCAGGTCCACATGCCAACTTCTGAACAAAATCAGAAATGAAACCTGAGTGTTTAAAGCTAACACCAAAATGGATTAAAGTTGACTATTCACTGTAGTGTGAGCAGGTAGGAAGAGAAGTATGGAAAGCCTTATTTCTCTTCCTCTTCTCTTTGGAGGAAGACCTACAAAACTACACTGCGCCTTTAACTTATGCTTTTCCTAAGTAATTGAGCTACATGTCCTCTGTATACAGTGAATAAACCTATCTATCCATCTTGACTAGAAAAAGATAAAAGATAAAAGTGTGTGTGTGTGCATGTGTGTATGCATGTGTGTGTGTGTGTGTGTGTGTGTGTGTGTGTGTGTGTGCACGTGCATCCTTCCTTGGCAAAAAGGAGCATTCCTTTTCCCAGAAATAATTTTTCACACTATGTAGTTGTCATACTACATTATAGTCAGGGCCAACCTAGCTTTAATATAAACCATCATTTGGGTACTGGTAAAAGACCACCTCCTCATTCCAGCCAGCAAAGCAGGTAGCCTAACTGGAACTCACCTGTCCCTCTGTTCCTTCAAAACCAATCCCCTCGTCTTATCTCCAGCTCTATAGCAGATCTCCTACTGCAACTTCCCCTTTTCCCCAGCCCCCCTTCTCCAGGGGATCACATAGCTATCCCCCTTCAAACTACCTTCTCCCATTCATTGCTTTATCTCCAGCCACCCCACATCTATCAAGCATTCCTGGGAACCCACAGGCCACTTACACTAGTGAAGGTGGAATGATAATTGCAGATCTTCACCTCCCCCTCCATTACTCCATATCCAATCCCCAATCTCTTGCTCAACTCCATAGCAGACCTTTGTTGTGGCATCTCCTCAATCTCTGCCCCTATTCCCATGGGTCTAAAATGACCCTAATGGGAAAACTTGTTTTCCTCCCTCCTATGAAACCCCTACACATCCCCCAGACCATCTCAGTTCCTAAGTGTCATCTCCCAATACCTAGAAACTCATTTGACATGAAACCTCCAATAGACACACCTATCTGGATCCCAGAAGAACTTCCTACCAGGCAATACAGCCTCAACATTCTCCTAAGAACCACAGAGAATAACAGAAATGAAAAAACAAAACACCCATCTAAGAAAACAAGATGAGGTTTCAGCACCTAAAATTACAATCGTCCCAAGAGCAGATGCCTAGACACCAGTGTAAAAACAAAATCAATAAAAACACAGTATGTCTCCACTAGAGTCCAGCAACCCTACCACACCAGGCCTTGTGTATTCCAGCATAGCTGTAGCACAAGAAAAGTCCTTAAACTACCTTTTATAAATACTATACAGATCCTGAAAGCAAAATGAATGAATCCTTTAAAGAAATCTATAAAAACATGAACAGTGGAAGGAAATGAATAAAATAGTTTAAGACATGAACATGGAAAGAGAATCAATAAAGAAAACTCAAACTGAAGAAAATCTGGAAATGAAAAATGTAGAAACTCAAACAGGAACCTCAGAGGTAAGCCTCACCAACAGAATAGAAATGGAAGGCAGAATCTCAGGCACTACATTGAAGACACTACCAAAAAAAATTGGATATGTCAGCCAAAGAAAATGCTAAATATTAAAAAAAAAAATCAGGCACAAAACACGCAGGAAATCTCAGGCACTATGAAATGTAAAAGAATGGATTCTAACAATAATAGGAATAGAGAAAAGGAAAGAAATACAGGTTCAAAGGCATAAAAGGTACTTTTTACAAAGCTGTAGAAGAAAATTTCCCTACCCTAAAGAAGGAGATGACAAATGAGATATAGGAAGCATATAGAACATCAAATAGACTGAACCAGAAAAAGAAGATACCCTAATCACATGATAACATACACTAACACTAACAAACACTAAGCATTCAGAACAGATAAATAATATGAAAAGTTACAGGAAAAAAAATGACTAAGTACACATAAAGGCATACCTATTAGAATTACACCTGCCTTATTAATGGAGACTTAAAAAGCCAGAATGGTCTGAACAGATGTCCTTCTGACTCTAATAAAACACAGAGGCAATCCCAGAATGCTACTTGTAACAAAACCATCAACCACAGTAGATGAAGAAAATAAGACATTCTGTGATAAAACCATGTGTAAGAAATATTTATCTATAAATCCGTCCCTACAGAAAGTACTAGAATGAAAACTCCACCTTAGAGAGGTTAACCACATGGAAGCACACACACCACCACCACCACCACTACCACCACCACAACAACAGTAACCACCACAACAAAAATAACATAAACCAATACTTCTTACTGATATCCCTCAATATCAATAGTCTCATTTCCTCAATAAAAAGGTAAGTCTAACAGAATAAAGTGAAAACAAGACTTATCCTTCTACTCATCCAAGAATTCTACCTTAATATCAAGGAGACGTATTTCATGGTAAAGGAATGAAAAAAGTTATTCCAAGCAAATTGACCTAAGAGGCAACCTGGAGTAGTAATTTTAATATTTGACAAAGTAGACTTCAAATCAAAAATAATCAGAATACTAATAACACTAAATATTCAACCAGAGAAAAATTCACCAACATGACATTTTAATTCTTAACATCTATGCACCAAATACAAGGACACCTATGCTTATAAAAGAAACACTTCAACAGATTAAATCGAATATTGACTCTCACACAGTGATAATTGACTTCAGTATACCACGCTTGCCAATAAACAGGTCATCCAGATGGAAACTAAATGCATAAATGCTGCACCTGGTTGATGTTATAAACATAATGGACCTAACAGACACCTATGAAACATTTCACCCAAACACAATAGAAAAGACCTTCTTCTTAGAACCCCACAGAACTCTCTCCAAAACTGATCACTTAGGCACAAAGCAAGTCTCAACAGATAGCTGTCTTCGGAGAGGCTCTGTCAGTGCCTGACAATACAGAGGTGGATGCTCACAGCCATCCATTGGACTGAGCACAGGATCCCCAATGAAGCAGCTAGAGAAAGTACCCAAGGAGCTGAAGGGGTTTGAAGCCCCATGGGAGGAACAATATGAACTAACAAGTACCCCCAGAACTCCCTGGGACTAAACCACCAACCAAAGAAAACACATGGTGGGACTAATGGCTCTAGCTGCATATGTAGCAGAGGATGGCCTAGTATGTCATCAATGGGAGGAGAGGCTCTTAGTCCAGTAAAGGTTATATGCCCAAGTATAGGGAAATGCCAGGGCCAGGAAGAGGGAGGGGGTTGGTTGGTGAGCACAGGGAGGGGGGGGATGGGGTTTTCTGAGGGGAAACCAGGAAAGGGGATAACATTTTAAAAGTAAAGTAAATATCTAATAAAAAAGAAAAATTGAAATAATACCGCCCATTCTATCTGATCCTCACTGATTAAAGCTGAATACAAACAATAACAGAAAACTTAGGAACTCATGGAAAATAAGCAGAGCACTACTAAATGAAAAAAAAATGAGTCAAGACAGAAATTAAGAAATTAAATACTTTTCAAAACTGAATTAAAATGATACATATGCATAAAATACCTGAACTTCTGGATGAGAATGAGAGTGGTGCTAAGAAGAAAGTTCATAGCTCTAAATGCCTACATTAAAAAAAAAGGAGAGATCTCATACTAGCAACTTAGCAGCATACCTGAAAACTTTAGAATAAAAGAAAGTACCAACCATCAGAAGTAGAGGGCAACAAATGACCAAACTCAGAGATGAAATCAAGAAAATAGAAACGAAACAAATATGAAGAATCACTGAGAAAAGAAGTTGATTCTTTGAGAAAAACCAACAAGATAGACAAACCCTTATTGAACTAACTACAAGGTAAAGAGAGAAAATCCAAATTAATAAAATAAGAAACAAAAGGGGGATATAACAACAGAAACTAAAGAAATTTAAAGATTCATAATGACATCCTATAAAAACCTGTACTCCAACAAACTGGGAAATCTAAACGAAATGTATAATTTTCTTAGTATATACCACCTGCCCAAGTCAAAATCAGATACAATTTAAACAGGTCTATAACAGATAGTGAAATAGCAGTCATTAGAAATCTCCCACCTGGGCCACAATTCATACCACTGGAGCTCTTCCCCAGAAGACAGATATGCAGAACAAGAATGTTCCCCCAGGGATAGAGACTACTCTGATTACAGCCAGCCATTACTATGAACGTTCTAGAAGAGGATACTCTTTTTTTATTATTATTAGATACTTTCTTTATTTAGATTTCAAATGTTGTCCCCTTTCCTAGTTTCCCTTCTGAAAATCCCCTATCCCCCTCTCTCCTCCTCCTGCTCCCCAACCCACCCACTCCCATTCCCAGTCCTGGTATTCCCCTATACTGGGGCATAGAACCTTCACAGGACCTAGGGCCTCTCCTCCCACTGATGGTTGACTAGGCTATCTGAAGAGGATATTCTTATGATGAAAGAATTGAACTACGAAGTAGTGACTGAGAAAAATGCAGAGAAAAAGATAGAGATGAGGATCATCAGAAACAGTCCCAGAAATCCTTATCTCCTGAAAGAAAGAGCACAGACTGAGGAGTAAACCAGAGCTCCACTCAGGAAGAACCTACATAGAAGAAGGAGAAGGGGAGCGGAGAAGAGGAGGAGGAGGGGGAAGAGGTGGAGGAGAAGGAGGAGGAGGGGGAAGAGGAGGAGGGGAAGAGGAGGAAGAGAAGGAGGAGGAGAATGAGGAGGAGCTGGATCCACTGCTCACCCACACTGTGGGAACATATATTCCTCCTGCAAAGCTCAGGGTGATGCAGGAACAGATTACAGATAAAAACAGTTTAATGTACCAGAGGATGAGTTGGGAGGCTATGAAGAAATCAATCAATGGTCTCATCAACAAGGTCAATATCTCCAATATAAGTATCATTGTCCATGAGCTTCTTCAAGAGAACATAGCCAGAGAGAGAGGATTGCTGTCCAGACCTGTTCTGCAAGTACAGAGTGTTTGTCCAGTCTTCACTCATGTCTACGCAGCTTTGGTGGCAATAATCAACTCAAAATTCCCACAGACTGGAGAATCAATCCTCAAGAGACTAATTCTTAATTTTCAGAAAGGATATCGAAGGAATGACAAGCAACTTTGCTTGACTGCTTCAAAATTTGTGGCACATCTTATGAACCAAATATGACACATGAGGTTCTGTGCCTGCAGATGCCCACTTTGCTCCTAGAGAGACCAACAGATCACAGTGTTGAAGTAGCTATCAGTTTCCTCAAGGAGTGTGGCCTCAAATTAACCCAGGTGTCACCAAGGGGAATCAATGCAATCTTTGAATACCTGGAAAACATTCTTCAAGAGTCTGAGATAGACAAAAGAGTTCAGTATTGATTGAAGTGATGTTTGCTGTGCAAAGGGTGGCTTCAAGGACCACCCTGTTATTCTGGAAGGACTTGATTTAGTGGAAGAGGATGATCAGTTTACACATATCAGTTTACATATAAGATGTTCTTAATGTTTGCAAGAAGAATTTTATGGAGAATGAAGAGAAGTACAAGGCTATTAAAAAAGAAATCCCTGATGAAGGAGACAGTGATTCAAACACAGACCAAGAAGCTTGAAATAGTGAAGAGGAAGAGGAAGAGGAAGAGGAAGAGGAAGAGGAAGAGGAAGAGGAAGAGGAAGAGGAAGGAAAAGAAGAGAAGGACAAAAAGTAACTATTCATAACAAAATAGAAATCAACCATACAATATACCTTGCCATTCAGTCAAGTTTAGATTTTGAAGAATGTGTACTCAAGTTGCTGAAACTGGAGTTTGCTGAGAGCCAAAAGAACTCTGCAACATGATACTTGATTGCTGTGCCCAGCAAAGGACCTATGAAAACTTTTTGGCTTGTTAGCTGGGTGGTTTTGTATGCTGAAAAAAAAAAAAAAAAGAATACATGAAATCATTTAAAAGTATATTCAAGGAATACTGTAACACTGTCCATCACTTAGAGATAAACAAATTGAGGAATGTTGTTTAGATGTTTGCTCACCTTTTATACACAGATTCACTTCCATGGAGTGTTCTCGAATATACAAAGCTGAGTGAAGAGACCACGAAATTGTCTAGTTGGATTTTTGTCAATAACTTCTTCCAGGAGCTGTGTGAATACAGGGTCTTCCTAAACTAAATGTGAGGTTAAAGGATAAAACACTTCAGCCATTCTTTGAAGGACAGTTACCCGGGGACAGCCCACGCAATACCTGGTTTGCCATCAATTTTTTCACTTCCATAAGTCTCAGGGGTTTGACGGATGAACTTTGAGAACATCTGAAAAATATGCCTAGTCATTGTAGCCCAGAACCAGAAGCTGAGCAAAAGAACGCAGCCCTGACATCATCTTCACAGTCTTCCTTGGCGTCTGATTCCTCTGACTCGTATTCTGACAGCAGCGAGAGCAGTTTAGAGTCCTCCAGTGAAACGAGGATCTCCTCCTCCTCCAGTAGTCAGAGATCTGCCTCAGCTAAAGGTACAAGAAAGAAGAGACAAGGGTAAGGCCAGAGGCAAAGAAGTAGATAAGTTAGCCAGGGGCCACCAGGCATGTGACAGGAGTTGAAAAGGAGGCAGGGAGGACCAAAGGCACCAGGAAGAAAGTACTGAGAGAGCAACGTCTGAAAGACACAGAGCTCAGAACTCACAAGATGCAGACTGACAAACGTAGCAAAGCACATGGAGGACAGAAGCCATGAGACTAGTTAATCAGNGATTAAAAAAAAAAAAAAAAAAAAAAAAAAAAACAACAAAATTTAAAAAAAAAAATATCCAAAAATTAAAAAAAAAATTATAAAAAAAAAAAAAAAAAAAAAAAAAAAAAAAAAAAAAAAAAAAAAAAACGCCTACATAGTTTTAGCACAGAATTCTCCCAGACTTTCAAAGAAGAGTTAATGTCAATATGTCTTCAATTATTCCACAAAATAGAAATAGAAAGAACATTGCCCTATTTGCCTTATGAAACCACAGGTTACCCTGATACTTAAACCACATAAGACCAAAACAAAGAAAGAATATTGCAGACTAAATTACTTGATGAACATGGATACAGAATTCTCAGAAAAATACTTGCAAACCATATCCAGCAACATACCAAAAAGATCATCTACCGTGATCAAGTAGGCTTCGTACCAGAGATTCAGGGATGATTCAAAATATATAAATTGATAGATGTAATCAAAATGGAGACAAAAATCACTGCTCATCATATTAGATGAAGAAAACCCTTTGACAAAAGCCAACAACTCTTCGTGGCAAAAGTCCTGGAGAAGAAGGGAGATGCCTCAACATTTCTCATCACCTTGACTAGTTATGAATCTCTGCATTACTGGTTATTTAATTTAGTTCATAATGTATGTTAATCAAAATTACCTACATTCCTACCTATTATCCCCTTCCCTCTTAATCTGAAACTCTTCTTCTTCTTCTTCTTCTTCTTCTTCTTCTTCTTCTTCTTCTTCTTCTTCTTCTTCTTCTTCTTCTTCTTCTTCTTCATCTTGTTTAAAGATTTTTATTTACATGAGTACATTGCAGCTGTCTTCAGAGACACACTAGAAGGGTGCATAGGATCCCATTACAGATGGTTGTGAGCCACCATGTGGGTGATGGGAATTGAACTCAGGACCTCTGGCAGAGCAGTCAGTGCTCTTAACCACTGAGTCATCTCTCTAGCCCCTTTGAACTTCTTTATTACCCACTTCTGTGTCTGACCTAAGAGCTCCTATCAGGCAAAACCTTTGGGATTTATTAACAAAGCTGGGTACCAGTTCATAACAACCCAGATGGCTAAAAATGGCCTCGGATCTGGAGTCTTTACCAAGGCTTTCTTTTCTTTGCTGCAACCTGCCTACCCAATGTTTCCACCAATGTATTTGAAATTATGTTGATTGATGACTTTTGTTATGTTAATATAAAAGCTTCCTGAAACTAAGTAGTGATCTGTCTTTAATCTAAGCACCCAGGAGGCAGAGTCAGGTGGGTCTCTGTGGGGTCCAAGCTAGCCTGATCTACCCTGTGAGTACCAGGGTAGCCAGGAGCAGGAAAAAAGACATGATAAGTGCAGTTTATAGCAATTCCATAGCCAGCAGAAACTCAAAGCCAGAGAAACTCAGAGCAATTCTACTAAAATCAGGAACAAGACAAAATGCTCTATCTTCATACCTACTCAGTATAATACTTGAATTCTTAGCTGGAGCAGCAAGACAACTGAAGAGGATCAGAAAGATACAAGTTAGAAAGGAAGGCATCAAAGTATCTTTATTTACAGATGACTGAAAAGAATTCCATCAGAAAACTCCTACAGGTGATAAAGACTTTCAGTAAAGTAGCTGAATACCAACTAACTCAGAATAATCAGTAGCCCTTCTATATACAGATGACAAAGTGAGAAAGAAATCAGGGAAACAACACCTTTCACAATAGCCTCAAAAAATATATAAATTATCTTGAGGTAACTCTAGCCAAACAAGTGAAAGGCTTGTATATATAAAACAAAACAAAAAAATTTAATACATTGAACAAAAAAACTGAAGATGATATCAGGAGATGGAAAGATCATCCTTATGTAGGGATTTGTTGGATTAATATAGTAAACATTGCCATCTTCCCAAAAGCAATCTACAAATTGAATGCAATCTCCATCAAAATTCCAACACAAATATTTAAATATCTTCAAAGAACAATTCTCTAGAAACACACATGCATGCATGCATATAGAATAGCTAAAACAATCCTGAATAATAAACCTGCTGAATGTATCCCCTTCCCTAATGTCAAGTAGTACTGAAGAGCTACAGTAAAATGAACAACACAGGATTGGTACACAGACACACTGATTAAATTGAAGACCCAGACATAAATCCACATACCTATAGACAGCTGATATTTAATTTGTAAAAGCCAAAAATGCACACTAGAGAAAAAAGAGCATCTTTAACATATGGTGCTGGTCAAACTGCATGGCTGCATGTAAAAGAATCCAGATAGATTCATATTTATTACCCTGCTCAAAACTCAACTTCAATGGATCAGAGACCTCCACATAAAGCCAGATACACAAAATCTTATTGGAGAGAAAGTGGGGAATTGAAACTTTGAATTCAGTGGCACAGAAAAAGTCTTTCAAAACACAACACAGGCATTAAGATCAACAATGGAACATCATGAAATAAATAATAAATGGAACATCATTAACCCAATTAAAAATGGGGAATGGATCTAAACAGAGAATGCTTTAAAAAGAAAGCTCAAGTGGCTAAGACACACTTAAATGTTTAACATCCTTACTTATCAGGGAACTGCATATCAGATTCTGTTTGCACCTGTTAGAATGGCTAAGATCAATGAAACAAATGACAGCTCATGCTGGTGAGGATGTCGAGAAATGGGAACACTCACACATTACTGGTGAGAGTGTACAGCCACTACAGAAGTAATTATGGTAGCTCCTCAGGAAGATGAGAATCAATCTACCTCAAGATCCAGCTATACTACTCTTGGGCCTATCATCAAATGATACTTTATTTTACCACAGAGACACTCATTCAATCATGTTCAATGATATTCTATTAATAATAGTCAGAAATTAGAAACAGCCTAGCTGTCCCTCAACAGAAGAATGAATAAGAAAATATGAAGCATTTGTGCATTATTAAATTACACTGACTAATGGAATATTACATAACCATAAAAAAGGGAAATGATGAAATTTGTAGGTAAATGGATGGTACTATTTAAAAAAAAATCATCCTGAGTATGGTATCTCAGACCTACAAGACAAATATAGAATATATTCATGTTTGTGTGGATATTTCCTGTTAAGTCAATAATAACAAGACTACAATCCATAAAACACTGAAATTAAATAAGGGACTAGAGGATGGAGACATCTCATTAGGAAAGGAAAATAGAATGTATGATTATGGATGGATGAAGAGAGCTGAAATGGGAAACCAAGAAGGGAGGCTGAGGGGAGAAGAGAAGGAGGAAGAGAAACAGGGAAAGATAACTAAAAGTAAGGACCATTTGAGGGCCAATACGAATCTAATACAGTAGAAGCGTCCTAAAACATTGTTACATATAAAGGTTATCTAAATGAAATTGCCAAATATTGGGGGAGACAGAATCCCAAATGGACATTTCATGTCACCAAATGGACCTTACAGTACTGGGATTGGGTTACATCTAATTGAGTTGTAGGCCAAACGTATCTCATGGATTTCCCCAAACCAACCAGGCTGTTGCTAAGATTATAAATTTCTTCCCGGTCAGCAAGGCTTAATTGCTAAAGGCAACACCTATACAATTCTTTGAACACAGAGAAGTTAAGCTGGAGCCTACAGAGACCCTTCATCCATATTTTCTAGTGTCTTTAGTTCAGGAAGTTACACTACATTCTACCAAAAGGGAAATGTAAATAAGCTACCCACAGCACCTTTGATTTTTCAGTGGTGTCCTGCCTGCAAGATAGGTAGGGCAATGGTGTTACAATGTTTGTAGAAATAAGCAGCTAATACCTGATTTAACTTAAGGCCCACCTCAGGAGATGGAACCCCTACTTGACACTGCTTGGGTAACCAAGAAACTGAGTCTAGACAGCCCATACTCTAAGGGTAAAATAAAATACTACTGTTTGTAAAAAATAAAATAAGTAAAATAACAATATGTTGATCCCTGATGACATTGTACTAAACCAATAGATCAGTGTCTTCCTTAGCCATCATTAAAGAAGCTTCCCCCTGTAGCAGATGGGAACCAACACAGAGACCCACAGACAGACATTATACAGAGAGTGAGAAACCATGGAATACTTAGCCATAAAAAGGATGTCTCTATCAAATCCTTCCCCTCTGGGCTTAGGGAATGCCATGAAATAGAAGGCAGAATATTGGAGCCAGAGGGGATAGAGAACACCAAGAAAAATAAGACCCTGTAAATCAACATGATTAAAGCTCATATGAACTCACAGAGACAGGTGGTGTGCCCAGGGCCTACCTGGATCTGCACCAGGCCCTCTACTTATATATTATAACTTCCAATTTAGTGTTTTGATGAGACTCCTGAATGTTTGAATGAGTGGGCTTCTGATTCTTTTGCCTTCTTTTGGGCTCTTTTCCTTCTGTTTGTTTTGTCAAATTTTGACCTCTTAGCTTTTGTTTTTATATTTTATTTTATTTTATTTTAATATTTTATTTTATTAGTATCCCCCTAAAAGCCTGTTTGTTTTCTAATGAGAGACAAAAAGAGAGTGTATCTGACTGACAAAGGATGTGGGGAAGAACTAGGAGAAGTAGGTGGAGGGAAAATTGTAATCCTAATATATTATGTGAGAAAAGACTTTATCTTAAATGTAAGGAAAAAGAATAAAATAAGGTAAACTGCAAAAAGATTTCCTGATATGTCTTCCACATAGTAATAACCTCACAAACCACAACTACTGCTTTGACTACAGGAACTAGGGCTCAAAGTTGTTGCCACTCTTAGTGAGAACATGCACATTGTTGTAAACATACCACAATGCTCTGAATATCGACTCACTGGTTTTGGGACCATTTCTGTATCAATAATCTATACGTATAGGACAAACACAAGCATGCTGTACTTTGTAAAAGAAAGAGTCACACTCCAGGATATTTCCTATAAAAATTGGCATACCAGATCATTTATAGAAATAAGTTTCAAGATATATAAGATAATCATTCAGATAAACATTTGCCACAGTGACATAAACATTTGTCATAGGGCAATGTAATTCTCCAAGTTCTCTTTACTAAAAATGTAACAAGTAAACCAACAGAAAAAGGCAAATTCTACAGGAAGTTATCAATGAGATTAGTGTGCTGAGTGCCATTATTCTTGGGGGGATTTCTTTTTCTTTTTTGACTATGTTTTTCTTTTCTTTTTTTAGCACTATGTAATCACAAACATAGATTTGGTAAGCTACATTGAATTTGTGCTTTTTTTCATATGTAGTGTATAGTGTAGTGTGTAGTGTGTGGGGTAGTGTAGTGTAGTATGAAAACTCCAGGTATTGGAACACCTCAAAAGACATCGTTCTGATACTTACTTCCTGTCTCCAAGCCTCCTCTTTCATCTGAAATGAGACAGAAGAAGCCAAAGTTTCTCTACTCAAAGATCAGTCATAGAAAACAGAATTCCGGTGGCTGGAAAAATGGCTCAGCAGTTAAGAACACTGACTGCTCTTCCGAAGGTCCTGAGTTCAAATGCTGACAACCACATGGTCTTAAGTTCAAATCCTAGCAATCACATGGTGGCTCACAACTATCCATAATGAGATCTGACGCCCTCCTCTGGTGTGTCTAAAGACAGCTACAGTGTACTTACATATAATAATAAATAAATTTTGGGGAAAAAAAAGGAGAAGAAGAAAGAAAGCAGAACTCCAACTGCTAAAGCCAAAGCACGAAACCTGACCTTCTTCTTTTAGCATCTATAGTAACAGTAGTTCTGCCTCACTCGGGAGGAAGGGATGCTATACAGGTGCCCAGAGAACTCGCAGCTCACAAGCCCCCTCAGTGGTTACCACCAGGAGGTCAGACTCAAGTTTTCAATGACAATCCTTCATCAAACTTAAGCATAAAAGCAGACAGCTTTTCCTGAGCCTTTTGGACTTCATCCCTGAAGAATCCCCAGTCTCATAAAATTTTTCTGGTTAAAAAAAAAAGTGCTGTGCTTTTGTCTTTTAAAAACACCTTTTGTTTAGGAATTTCACCACTATGGTCATAGCAGCCTTATTTATATTAGCCAGAAGCTGGAAAGAGCCCAGATGTCCCTCAACAGAGGAATGGATACAAAAAATGTGGTACATTTACACAATGGAGTACTACTCAGCTATTAAAAACAATGAATTTATGAAATTCTTGAGCAAATGGATGTATCTGGAGGATATCATCCTGAGTGAGGTAACCCAATCACAAAAGAAGTCATTTAATATGCACTCACTGATAAGCAGATATTAGCCCAGAAACCTAGAATACCCAAGATACAATTTCCAAAACACAAGAAAATCAAGAAAGACCAACACATGGATACTTCATTCCTCCTTATAATAGGGATTAAAATATACATGGAAGGCGGTGCAGAGACAAAGTTTGGAGCTTAAATGAAAGGATGGACCATCCAGAGAGTGCCCCACCCGGGTGGTCCATCACATAATCAGCCACCAAATGCAGACACTACTGCATACACCAGCAGGATATTGCTGAAAGGACCCTGATATAGCTGTTTCCTGTGAGGCTTTGACAGTCCCTGACAAATACAGAAGTGGATGCTCACAATCATCTATAGGGCAGAACACAGGNGGGGGAGGAGGGTTAGAAAGACTTTGTGGTCAATCATTGAAATTCTGTCAAGGGAAGTCACGTGACCTTGCTGTTCATCTGGAAAGAGGTGTATGCGCCCGTGTGTGTGTGTGTGTGTGTGTGTGTGTGTGTGTGTGTGTGCGTGCGTGCGTGCGTGCGTGCGTGTGTGTGTGTGTGTGTGTGTGTGTGTGTGTGTGTGTGTATGTATGGAGGGTACAGAGGTGTAGACTCCCAAAATTGCAAGTGGCAATCAGAATGGCTATGTATTGTTATAAAACACCAGAAAACTATTAACTATCAGTACTCCTCTCCCAAATTTATTTGTAAAAAGAACTTATTTAATGTAGCTGCCAGGTGGCATGACCCTGTATTACTTCCTAGGGACAACAGAAAGAAAACATAATTTTCTTCTATTCAAAAAAAAAAAAAAAGCCCCCCCCCCTTTGGAATGATATGAGGAAGCTTTAAAGCAGATTTTAATAGCCACCTTTCATAGTTACTAAACTTAAGATTTATTTTATTTTATTTTATTTATTTTTGCTACAGTAAAGTGCCACAGACCCTCTGCGTCCTTTGTCTGTGTGGGTCGAGTTCTCTGGAGCCAAGTGGGCAAGGATTCAGCGAGTGACAAACAGACCCACACAAGAGAGATGGATCTGGGTGTAATTTGTCAAATTGAGCATCAGACTTTTTATACAGAAGAAAATAAGGGAGTTAGGTAACACATTGGCAAGGTACAATGAGATCACCAGATGCTTAATGACTCTTACACAAAGCAGAGGAAATGTAAACACAAAGACTGGTAGGAACTGGGGGAAAACAACTGAGACAAAGTAGCTAACCTTCTCATGAATAATGCAGTACTCTAAAACCACAGCCCAATCTACTTACTAAACCATTGTAAATTCCTGTGTATGGGAGTGACTTGGCTTTTGTTCTAAGTGAATAGTGTGGAGGGACTTTCTACTAATAAGTAATGTGGTCTGCCATATGTAACTATGATAAGAATTCTAAACTTAAGTTGCTAAACTTGCCCTGAGATTTCTAACTCTATGTAGTAGATAGTAATATCTGATTTATTTCACTATCTCTCTTACAATAGTAAAGGTAATTCTGAATGTCACTGAATAGGCAACATTCTTTCTAAATTCCAAGCCCAGGGTTGGCTAAAGGACTACCCAGGGCATTGATGAAGGCCAGGAAGCAAAGCTTGATCTTGCTTAGGTATTAACAAAACAATACTGAAAGGAAGCACACAGATCTGTTTACCAACTAAAGCAAGGACATTGGAGCATTCTTTACACAGGATGCCACAACTCCAGGAGACTCTGTGAACTTCTTGCCTTGGGACCGTGCCCAGACTTTCCAACCTGTCAGGCAGGTCACTACTGGAGTGGATGTAGCAGTAAAGCCTTTACCCCCTCTCACAGTTCCTCATCCCATTCTTCCTCCCCCACCATCTCCAAAATGATGTTCCCCCCACCCTGCCAGGCCTCCCCACTCCATGGGCCTCAGGTCTCTCAAGGTTTAGGTGCATCTTCTCCTACTGAGACCAGACCAGACCAGGTAGTCCTCTGCTATATATGTGTCAGGGGCCTAAGAGAAGCTTGTGGATGCTACCTGGTTGGTGACTCGTTATCTGAGAGATCTCAGGGATCCCAGGTTAGTGGAGACTGCTGGTCTTCCTGTGGGGTCACCCTCCTCCCCTTCTTCCAGCCTTTCCCTAATCCAACCACAGGGGTCCTCAACTTCAGTTCAGTGGTTGAATGTCTCAATCAGCTGCTTGTTGGGCCTCTCAGAGGACAGCAATTCTAAGTTCCTATCTATGAGCATGCCATAGTATCAGTAATAGTATCAAGCCTTGGAACTTCCCCTTGAGATGTTTCCCATGTTAAGACCATCACTGGACCACCTTTCCCTCTGTCTCTTCTCCATTTTTATCACTGCAGTTCTTTTAGACAGGAAAAATTCTGGGTCAGAATTTTTGACTGTGGAATGGCAACCTCATCCCTTCACTTCATACCTTGTCTTTCTACTGAAGGTGAATGCTACAAGTTCCCTCTTCCCACTATTGGACATTTCATTTCTCCCTGTGAGTCCTGAGAGTCTCTCACCTCCCAGGTCTGTGGTATTTTCTAGAGGGTCCATTCATTCTGCTGACCAACTGGGGTTCTCTCCTGTCTCCATCTCCCTGGCACACACATACTTGGTCATGTACCCCCTTTCCCCTCCACATGCCCACTCCTACGCAGACCCCTCCCTCCCTCTGCCCCCCTTGATTATTTTCTTTGCCCTTCCACATAAGATTGAATCATCCTTACTTAGGCCTTTCTGCTTGTTAGCCTTCTTGAGTTCTGTGGATTATATTCTAGGTATTCAGTACAATTTGACCAATATTCACTTATTAGTAAGCACATACCATGTATGTCATTTTGAGTCTGAGTTACCTTAATGAGCATAATATTTTCTAATTCCATCCATTTGTCTGCAAAACTCACAATGTCCTCGTTCTTTTTTTTTAATCTTTTTTATTAGATTTTTTTTATTTACATTTCAAATGCTATCCCAAAAGTTCCCTATACCCTACGCCAGTCCTGCTCCCCTACCAACCCACTCCCACTTCTTGGCCCTTGATATCCTCATTCTTAATAGCTAAATAGTATTCCATTGTGTAAATGAACCAAATGTTTTATATTATTTTGTGACTATTGTGAAGGTTGTTGTTTCCTTTTTTTTCTTTCTCAGTCTATTTATCATTTGTATAAAGGAAGGCTACTGATTTGTTTGAGTTAACTTTATATCCAGACATTTTGCTGAAGTTGTTTATCAGTGGTAGAAGTTCTCTGGTGGACTTTTCAGGATGGCTTATGTATACTATCATATTATCTGCAAATAATGATACCTTGACTTCTTCTTTGCCAAATTGTACCCCATTGATCTTTCTGTTGTCTTATTGCTCTAGCTAGAACTTTGAATACTATATTAAATAGACTCAGGTAGAGTGGACAGCCTTGTCCTTTCCCTGATTTTAGGGGGTTGCTTCAACTATGTCCATTTAATTTAATAATGGCTGTTGGTTTGCTGTATATTGCTTTTATTATATTTAGATATAGATCTTGAATTCCTGACCTCTCCAATATTTTAATATGAAGGGATATTGCATTTTGTCGAATATTTTTTCCACATCTAATGAGATGATCATGTGATTTTTCTCTTTAAATATGTAGTAGATAATGTTAATGGATTTTCATATATTGAACCAACATTGCATCTATGGAATGAAGCCAACTTGAGCATGGTGAGTGATGGTTTACTGTGTTCTTGGATTTTGTTTGCAAGAATTTTATTGAGTATTTTTATAAAGATCTTCATAAAAGAAATTGGTCTGAAGATCTCTTTCTTTGTTGGTCTTTGTGTGGTTTAGGTATCTTACTAACTGTGACTTCATAGAATGAGTTAGGTAGTGTTCCTTCTGTTTCTACTTTATGGAATAGTTTGAAGAGGATTGGTATAAGCTTTTCTTTAAAGGTGGGGTAAAATTCTGCACTAAGGCCATCTGGCTCTTGGTCTTTTTTTTTTTTTTTCATCTGATACTTTTTTATTAAATATTTTAATTTACATTTCAAATGCTATCCCGAAAGTTCCCTATACCCTCCCCCCACTCCTCTCCCCTACCCACCTACTCCCACTTCTTGGCTCTGGCGTTCCCTTGTACTGGGGCATATAAAGTTGGCAAGACGGAGCGCCTCTCTTCCCAATGATGGCCGACTAGGCCATCTTCTGTTACATATGCAGCTAGTGACACAAGCTCTGGGGGTTCTGGTTAGTTCATATTGTTGTTCCACCTATAGGTTTGCAGACCCCTTCAGCTCCTACATTGGGGGCCCTGTGTTCCATCCTATAGATGACTGTGAACATCCACTTCTGTATTTGCCAGGCACTGGCATAGCCTCACTCGAGAGAGCTATATCATGGTCCTTTCAGCAAGATCTTGCTTGTATATGCAATATTGTCTGGGTTTGGTGGCAGACAATGGGATGGATCCTCAGGTAGAGTAGTCTCTGGATGGTCCATCCTTTCGTCTTAGCTCCAAAATTTGTCTCTGTAACTCCTTCCATGGGTGTTTTGTTCCCTATTCTAAGGAGGAATGATTTGGTCTTCGTTCTTCTTGATTTTCTTGTGTTTTTCAAATTGTATCTTAAAATTTTTTATTAGATATTTTCTTTATTTACATTTTAAATGTTATCCTTTTTCCTAGTTTCCCGTCTGAAAATCTCCTATCCCCACCTCCCCACCCCCTGCTCCCCAAATCACCCACTCCCATTCCTGGTCCTGGCATTCCCCTACACTGGGGCATAGAACCTTCACAGGACCAAGGGCCTCTCCTCCCATTGATGATCGACTAGGCCATCCTCTGCTATATATACAGCTAGAGCCACAAGTTCCACCATGTGTTTTCTTTGATAGGTGGTATAGTTCCAAGGAGCTCTGGGGGAACCGGATAGTTAATATTGATGTTCCTCCTATGGGGCTTCAGACCCCTTCAGCTCCCTGGGTACTTTCTCTAGCTCCTTCATTGGAGACCTTGTGCTCCGTCCAATGGATGACTGTGAGCATCCACTTCTGTATTCCCCAGGCACTGGCAGAGCCTCACAGGAGACAGCTATATGAGACTCCTGCCAGCAGGCTCTTGTTGACATCTGCTATAGTATCTGAGTTTGGTGGTTGTTTATGGGATGGAACCCCAAGTGGGGCAGTCTCTGGATGGTCATTCCTTCAGCCTCTGCTCTGAACTTTATAATTCCTTCCATGGGTATTTTATTCCCTCCTCGAAAAATGATCCTGGGCATGTTACAGTGCCTGAAAGTGTTATCTCCTCTGGGCACTGTGGGGCTGTCCACTGTGCTTGAAACCAAGGTAGACCAGCACTGAGCAGAAGGAACCCAAGCTGCCTGTCAGGCAGGGCTCCTGTGTCCTTGCTCCTGCTTTCACAGGCCCCTCACAATTTTTTTGAACAGATATTGCATTCCACTCACCAGTGATCCTAAGATACTGGGCATGCTAGGGCGCCTGCAGTGAGGAGAGTCCTCTGGGGACCATGGGGCTGTCCACCAAGTTCACGCCCAAGGTGGCCCGGCTATTCTGCTTTATATGTGTATGAGCGTTCTCTTTCATTCTCTTTCATGCTTGTGTTCCACATGCTTGTCTTATGCCTGCCAGGGTCAAAAGAAAGTGTCAGATACCTGGAACTAAAGATAGGCATGGGCATGAACAACCCGATGATTTCTGGGAATGTATGCTTTTTGCAGTAGCAGTAAATGCTCTTAGCTACTGAGCATGTCTCCAGTCCTGAACAGTTCTGTCACCATTTGTCCCATTCCTCCAGGACCTATGTGTTTCCCTTCAGATGAGTCATCTGATGCTCATCACAGCACACTCCCATCTTCCTCTTCCTCCTTTGGGTTTCTCTTTCTACCCTTCCTCCCCTTTCTTCTATTTTCATCCCTCCCTTATCTAGTTTTAATATTAAAATCAGGCATGCTTTGCACCAGCAAGCCAGTCATGATTACTCTTGTTAAAGGAAACCTTATTCAGTGATATTTGCTAACATGTGTTAAGAAATCGCATGAAGGAAAAAAAATGGAGACTAATACAATACTGCCTTGAAGTTCAAGAGAAAGATCATGCTGAACTCCATACACAGCATTGCCAAGTGGAAATTCACAGCCTGAGAATACATTGATAAAAAGCCATTACCAGGAGAAAAGTAGGTGCTAATTAAACTTACATAACATAATTCTAGTCAAAGGCCAGCTGTGACACACTGATATCTCTTGTGAGATACAGAGAAAAGCAGAACCCAAGTGGTAATGGGTTCTTTCTAAAGGACAAGTTCTTTCTAAAGCTGAATTTTATAAAACAGTTTACAGGCCTCTGAACAGTTTCAGAAGTCTGATGAAACTTTGGCCAAGCAGGGAATCTTTGTCTGCAAATCATCATTCCTGTTTTCTTAGCACTCTACAAGCCTCTCTGTCTTGATGCCACCCCTGCACCCATATACCACTTAAGTACATATTGATGAGCTGTGTGCTTGACCTGTTGATTCTCAGTGTAATATCTTAAAGGTTGAATCCATGTTTGATTCCATGAATAGTATCAACACCTACCAAAAAATATTCTTTCAAAGCTTCTTGACAGAATAAGATGAGTTTTCTCTCTCCCTTAACAGCCATCCATTGACTCTTTCCTGATAACAAGACTGAACCCAGGTTCTCTTGCATAAGTGATATATTGTCAGACTCTTAGAGACATATGTCATGAAATTAAAACATTCATTTATTTTTGTACATGTAATGGATAATTATGTGACTGATAGGCTTCTAAATGGCAAATATAATTATAGATGTCACTGAGAGGGGCAGAAAATGAAGTGTGAAGCCTGTCATAGGGAAGATCATAATTCAGATAGCGTACATGGATCTGTGCTCTTCAATTTTAATTTCTTTCCCCAGCCATCCAGCTTGTTAAAAATATTCTAAATTTATGATGTGTCCATATGTTCTACAGAAATAAAGTAAGGCAGATTAAGAAATACCATTTCTCTACAAGCTTATTTCATCCTTACTGTGTCTACTGTTAAGTAAATACATATTAAACATACTTTTATTAATTTTGGACTCCGTCATGCAAATAAAAATCAATATGATTGTATTTTCTTATTTCCCATATTTTCTTTTCATTTTTTATTAGATATTTATTTACATTTCAAATGCTATCCCAAAAGTCTCCTATACCTTCCCCCCACCCTGCACCCAAAGCCACCTACTCCTGCTTCCTGGCCCTGAAATTCCCATGTACTGGGGCATATGATCTTCCCAAGACCAAGGGCTTCTCGTCCCACTGATGGCCGACTAGGCCATCCTCTGCTACATAAGCAACTAGAGACGCAGTTCTGTGGGGTACTGGTTAGTTCATATTGTTGATCCTCCCATAGGGTTACCAACCCCTTTAGCTCCTTGGGTAATTTCTCTAGCTGCTTCTTTAGGGGATTACTTTTTTGCTTTTTCTAGGGTATAATTTCTGTCCTTACGTTAGTGTTTTCCTGATATTATCCTTTGAAGAGCTGGATTCATGGAAAGATACTCTGTGAATTTGGTTTTGTCATGGAATACTTTGGTTTCTCCATCTATGGTAATTGAGAGTTTTGCTGGCTATAGTAGCCTGACCTGGCATTTGTGTTCTCTTAGGGTCTGTATAACATCTGTCCAGGATCTTCTGGCTTTCATAGTCTCTAGTGAGAAATTTGGTATAATTATAATAGGTCTGTCTTTATACATGACTTGGCCTTTTTTCCTTACTGCTTTTAATATTCTATCTTTACTTAGTGCATTTGTTGTTCTGATTATTATGTGTCCAGAGGAATTCCTTTTCTGGTCCAGTTTATTTGAAGTTCTGTAGGCTTCTTAAATGTTCATGGGCATCTCTTTCTTTAGGTTTGTGATGTTTTCTTCTATAATTTTGTTGAAGATATTTGCTGGCCTTTTAAGTTGAAAATCTCCATTCTCATCTACCCCTATTATCCATAGTTTTGGACATTTATCTTCTCATTGTGTCCTGGATTTCCTGGATGTTTTGAGTTAGGATCTTTTTTGTATTTTGCATTTTCTTTGATTGTTGTGCCCATGTTCTCTATGGAATCTTCTGCTCCTGAGATTCTCTCTTCCATCTCTTGTATTCTGTTGCTGATGCTTGCATCTATGGTTCCTGATTTCTTTCCTAGGGTTTCTATCTCCAGAGTTGTCTCCCTTTGTGATTTCTTTATTGTTTCTACTTCCCTTTTTAGGTTTTGGATGGCTTTGTTCAATTCCATCACCTGTTTGGTAGTATTTTCCTGTAACTCTCTAAGGGATTTTTGTGTTTCCTCTTTAAGGGCTTCTACCTGTTTACCTGTGTTTTCCTGTATTTCCTTCTTAAAGTCTTCCATAATCATCATGAGAAGTGACTATAGATCCATATCTTGCTTCTCTGGTGTGATGGTGTATTCAGGACTTGCTATTGTGGGAGAGTTTGGTTCTGTTGATGCCAAGTAACCTTGGTTTCTGTTGTTTATGTTCTTATGCTTGCCTCCTGACATCTGGTTATCTCAAGTGCTTGCTGTCCTCAATATATCTGATTGGAGCCTGTTCTTCCTATAATCCTGGTTGATTCAGGACTTCTCAGAGTCCAGCTTTCTCTGTGATCCTGTAATTCCAGGCTCCTGTGAACCTGAGATTCTCGGTGTGTCATAGTTCTCGGCAGTCAAACTTCCTCTGAGACCCTGAGATCATGGTGTGACCAAGCTCCTGTTATCCTAGGATTCTGGAATCTTAAGATCCTGAGCATGTTATAGCACCTGGAAGTGGTGTCTCCTCTGAGGACAGTGAAGCTGTCTGGTCTGTTCAAAACCAAGGTATAACAGTAACAATCAGAAGGAACCTGAGCCTTTGGTCAGGCAGGGCTCCTGTGTCCTTGCTCCTGCTGTCACAGGCCTGTCACAATGCATTTGGAACCAATGTGTGTTCCACTCACCAGTGATCCTAAGATCATGTGGAGAGTCCTCTGGGGACCATGGGACCATCTGCTGACTCACACCCAAGGTGACCTGGAGCTGGGACCTACGGGAAGGGCTTATTTCCCATATTTTATATAAATGAAAACATATATATGCAGCTAGGCATCTTCGTTTTTCTTAAATATAACAATTCTTTTTCTAACTTAGTACATAGGGAGCTTCATTATGTTTCATATCTGAAGAGTACTCCATTATCAGAGCATATCAATAAACTATAGTTTATTGAATCAAGATTCCAATTATATACTGTTGCTCCTTTCCAGTTTTAGATTGTATATATGTTACATTACATACCTTGGTGAGCTAGAGCCTAGAGTCTCTCAGTCATTAAGTCTAGGGCTGCACTAACTCTAAAGCCATCACCTCACCCTGTTGGCATCATGAATACATCAGTGTTCTCTAAGTTAAAATGCTAGTCTTTTTCATTTCCCATCTATAGTATGTTTATGTGATTTATTTTCATAGAAAGGGGAAACTTCACATTTATCATTGTGAAAGTACATTTTGTTTGTTCCAATTCATCATTCCCATGTTCTCACATGACTTCTTGAATCTTGACTCTATTATTAATCATAGTAGCTATTCTTCACAGTTTAAGGCATTCACAAATTTGATAAGTGTGCTTTCTATTTTTATCCAAATAATTGATCATTTTGGTCTATGTAAGTAAATATCTTTCTTAAAGAATGAAATTTCCTTCCTCTTTCTTGAAATTTATTTTTCTTTGTGCAATCTTGACCTCCTCCCCTCAACATTCCTCACTCTGTATTAGTCTACTTTCCACAGCACCTGCACTCCCCCCATACGATTTCTCCTCTTCCTTCAGTCTTTCCTCTCCCTGTTATATTAGATTAAATAGAGTCCACTGAGTTACATGAATATCTGTTTTATTTTATTCCTTTTACAGATAAATTTCTCAAATGCTTTACCTATAGTCAGGATGTCTACTTTCTTTCCTACTCTTCCAGCTACCACATGATCACCAGGTACCTCTAACTCATGAATATTCCCACAGGTCCTACAAATGTTGATACTTCAGTGATTTGGCAACATATGATGCAAGTGTATCCCTGAAAGCAACCAATTGTTTCTAGATATGAGCTTTCTGCTCTCTAGCCCCTGGGATAAATTCACCATGTTTCTAATTGTCTTCATCAGGTGCACCAATAAATTACCTGAATGTGTGATACTCAGAGAGTAAAGTTTGACCACAAATCTGTAGAAGCCCATAGTCTACCCAAATTGATATACATACATATACATACATACATATACATCATATATATATATATATATATATATATATATATATATATATATACACATAATTAACTATTACAATACTGCCAATTTATTTTGTTAATGTAGACCAAATTGCAAATTTCATTCTTCCCTGTGACTCTGGGCCCTTAACTAGGTTTTCCTCACTGATCTCTGTATCTGGAGTGTGAGATTGGGGTCCCCCAGTTAAGTCATATTGTGAAGAAGTGTTCTTGTTGAACTTTGGAAGAAGTAAATTTGAATGTGCTTTCATACTGTCATGGACATTACACAAGAAAAGTAAAAAGTTTGTACAAAAAATATATATATATATATAAATATATATATATATATATATATATATATATATATATGAGTCCTCCAAAGGTGGTTAAAATTGAGCTACACAGAGTCACACCAGTGAGTGCCACAGGATTTGAAAAACTCCAATCCCATCTCTCAATCTATAGATTATCCACAAGTTGCAGTGGTAAAAAGCCAGCACAGGTTACACAGCTAGTTCCTTGAAGCATTACTATAGACCACATTGTATGAGCACAAGAGCATATAAGTATTGTATGATACTGTTCCTGGGAAGACATAAGTAAACATCTCCTTAACACATACAGGTAACCAGAAACAGAGCAAAGTAATAATACCGCCAAATCAATGAGTTTGCTGTAGTAGTTTACAAAAGCATGGATAATTGATTCAAAGTCCACTTCATCATTTAAAACCTACCTGGGAATAGGTGACTGTTCATAAAAGCTGGAACCCTAGAGCTTTCTGGATGACTATCTGGTAGTTTGACAGGAGAATTCTTCCATAGACTGGGATTGCCTGAGTCTCCTCTTTCCTGCTTATATAGCCTTAGTAGGGAGAGGCCTGTCAATTTCAGGGCTTTCTATGACTTATGAGTTTTCTTACTAAATCTTAAGAAATTTCTGTTTAGAATTTCCTGAATCTTAACAAGCTACCCTCCTAGATGGAATGTGCTAACTAGGAAGAAGCTTTTATATAACATGAGAGACGGGCCTAGATCTTGAAAAAGTAATCCTTAAGCTTTTGCATTGATTGAGAGGGAAATGGTTCTGAACATGAATAAATACCCTTGGAGATATGCACTTCTTTAAAATATTGATTTCTCAATCCTTAATTTCAGACAAATATTGGCAGATTCTTAATGCTGAGAGCCACACAAGAAGATTAAGCACTGAGCCTAACAACTACATTGAGCTAAAAGAAAGAAATTCAAACTCTATTACAAACATGAAATCGAAGGACTGAGTAAATCTGTAGTGGTTTCTATCTACCCAGCTTTTGTGGATTCTCTAAAATCTACTACTCAGTATGTGAACTTATATGAAATTAACATTAGGACTGGTGGACTATAAACTCCATTTGAAGAAAAAGTACCGCTCCTTAAAAAATAGTTTTGCATAATGATAACTTGGTAAAGACATACCAAATTGGTGTAGTTGGTTTTTTTAAATTTGTTTTTATACAAAATGTAACATTCAAGTTATCTAGGAGATAATTGAAAAATTGGTCTTACCACAAATAGTTAAAGCACTCACCTCAGCATTGTGGAGGGTGGAGGATAAAACACAAAACTGTAAGTCTGTTCTTAACCACAAAAAAAAAAAAAAAAAAAAAAAAAAAAAAAAAAACTTTTGGAGTCTCCCAACGATTAATTGATTCCTAAGTTAAAACAAAGCCATCACATAATTTATACTTGAAATAAATAGTACACAAGGACCTTCTAATTCTTCATTGTACAGAAAACAGAAAAATAAAAATCAAGAACAGAAGACTCACGTCGGGGTACAAAAAAAGATAGGGAAGTTAATACAGAACATATCTAGAAGACAAAATACTCTTGTAGAATTTCATTATTGTCAGAACTGTAGGATTTAATGATAGTTGAGAAGAGAAATAGCAAGATGAAATGGTTTTTTTTTTAATTTAATATTTTATTTATTTACATTTCAAATGTTATCCCCTTTCCTGATTTCTCTCTCCCCCCAGAAACCCGCATCCCATCCCCCTTCCTACTGCTTCTATGAGGGTGTACCCCTTCCCACCCACCCACTCTAACCTCCCTACCCTCGCATTCCCCTACACTGGGGCATCGAACCTTCACAGGACAAAGGGCATTTTCTCCCATTGATGCCAGACAAGGTCACACTCTGCTACATATACAGCTGGAACCATCCATGGACCCCTCTATGTGTACTCTTTAGTTGGTGGTTTAGACCCTGGGAGCTCTGGTTGATTGATATTGTTATTCTTCCTGTGGGGTTGCAAACCCCTTCAGCTCCTTCATGCCTTTCTCTAACCCCTCCATTGGGGAACCAGTGATCAGTTCAATGGTTTGATGTGAGCATCCCCCTCTGTATATGTCAGGTTCTGGCAGAGCCTCTCAGGAGACAGCAATATCAAGCTCTTGTCAGCATGCACTTCTTGGCATCTACAATAGTGTCTGCATTTAGTGACTGTATATGGAATGGATGTCAGGGTGGGGCGGTCTCTAGCTGGCCTTTCCTTCAGTCTCTGCTCCACAAATTGTCTCCATATTTGTATGAGTATTTTGTTACCCCTTCTAAGAAAGACCAAATGACCCACACTTTGGTCTTCATTCTTCTTGAATTTCATGTGGCCTGTGAATTGTATCTTGGGTATACCAAAATTCTAATATCCACTTATCGGTAAGTTCATACCATGTGTGTTCTTTTGTGATTGGGTTACCTCATTCAGGATGATATTTTCTATTTCCATCCATTTGCCTAAGAATTTCATGAATTCATTGTTTTTAATAGCTGAGTATTATTCCACTGTGTAAATGTACCACATTTTCTGTATCCATTCCTCTCTTGAGGGATATCTGAGTTCTTTCCAGCTTCAGGCTACTACAAATAAGACTGACATGAGCATAGTAGAACATGTGTCCTTGTTATATGTTTGGATATATGCCCAGGAGTGGTATAGCTTGGTCCGCAGGTAATATAATGTCTAATTTTCTGAGGACCTGCTAGACGAATTTCCAGAGTGATTGTACCACTTTGCAATACCACCAACAATGGAGTAGTGTTCCCCTTTTTCCACATCCTTGCTAGCATATGCTGTCACCTAAATTTTTGATCTTAGCAATTCTGACTGATGGGAGGTGGAATCTCAAGGTTTTTTTTTAATTTGCATTTCCCTGACAACATAAGATGTTGACCATTTCTTTAGGTGCTTCTGAACTATTCACTTTCCTCAGTTGAGAATTCTTTGTTTAGCTCTGTATCTCATTTTAATAGGGTTATTTGATTGTCTGAAGTCTAATTCCTTGAGTTCTTTGGATATTAGCCCTCTATCAGATGAAGGATTGCTAAAGAGCTTTTCCAAATCTGTTAGTTGCCATTTTGTCCTATTAACAGTGTCCTTTGCCTTACAGAAGCTTTGTAATTTATGAGGTTCTATTTCTCAATTCTTGATCTTAAAGCATAAGCCACTGGTGCTCTGTTCAGGAACTTTTCCCCTGTGCCCATTTATTAGAGGCTCTTCTCCCACTTTCTCTTCTATTAGTTTCAGTGAATCTGGTTTAAGATGAAGGTCCTTGATCCACTAGGACTTGAGCTTAGTACAGGGTAAGAATAGATCAATTTGCATTCTTCTACATGTTGACCACCACTTGAACCAGCAACATTTGTTAAAAATGCTGTCTTTTTTCCACTAGACGGTTTTAGCTCCTTTGTCAAAGATCAAGTGAATATAGGTGTGGGGGTTCATTTCTGGGTCTTCAATTCTATTACATTGATCTTCCTGCCTGTCTCTGAACCAAAACCACACAGTTTTCTTACTATTACTCTGTAGTACAGCTTGAGGTCAGGGATTGTGATTCCATCAGATCTTTTATTGTTAAGAATATGGTGCACTAGTGTTTATTTTTGGTGGCTGACTATGGGAAGGATCCCTGGCAGCCGCAGTCACGGGTTGGACCATCCTTTTGATTCAGCTTCACACATTATCACTGTAACTCCTTCAATGTGTGCTTTGTTCTTAATTCTAGGAAGGGGTGAAGAGACCATATTTTGATACATATGTCAGCATAAAGGGCCCTGCTGAAAGGGCCCTGATATAGCTGTCTCGTGGGAGGCTGTACCAGTGCCTGGCAAACACGGAAGTGGAGGCTCACAGTCAGCTATTAGTTGGAACACAGGACTCCCAAGGAAGGAGCTAGAGAAAGTACCCAAGGAGCTGATGGGGTCTTCAACCCTATAGGTGGAAGAATAACATGAACTAACTAGTTCTCCATTTGCTCATGTCTCTAGCTGCATATATGGAAGAAGATGGCCTAGTTGGCCATCATTGGGAAGAGAGGCCCCTTGGTCATGCAGACTTTATATATGCCCCAGTACAGGGGAACGCCAGGGCCATTATGTGGGAGGGGGTGGGTAGGAGAGTAGGGTGGGAATGGGGGAGGGTATGGGGAACTTTCTGGATAACACTTGAAATGTAAATGAAGAAAATATCTAATAAAAAAATAATTAAAAAAAAAGAAATTAAAAAAAAAAAAAAGAATATGGTGCACGCCTTTAATCCCAGCACTCGGGAGGCAGAGGCAGGTAGATTGCTGACTTCAAGGCCAGCCTGGTCTACAAAGTGAGTTCCAGGACAGCCAGGGCTATACAGAGAAACCCTGTCTTGAAAAACCAAAAAAAAAAAAAAAAAAAAAGAAAAAAAAAGAATAGTTTTCATGATCCTGAATTTTTCGTTATTCTAAATGAATTTGAGAATTTCTCTTTCTAATTCTATGAAGAATTGAGTTGGAACTTTGATAGGATTTGCATTGAATCTGTAGATTGCTTTTAGCAAGATGGCCATTTTTACTATATTAATCTTGCCAATCCGTGAGCATGGGAGATGGTTCCATCTTCTGAGGTCTTCTTCAATTTCTTCAGAGACTTGAAGTTCTTGTCATACAGACCTTTCACTTGCTTGGTTAGAGTCACACCAAGATATATATTATTTGTGACTATTATGAAGGGTGTCATTTCCCTAATTTCTTTCTCAGCCTGATTATCCTTTTAGTATAGGAAGGCTACTGATTTGTTTGAGTTAATGTTACATCTGACCACTTTGCTGAAGTTGCTTATCAGCTTTAGTTTTTTGGTGGAATTTTGGGGGTCACTTAAGTACACTATCATATCATGTTCAAATAGTGATAGTTTAAATTCTTCCTTTCCAGCTTGTACCCCTTTGACCTCCTTTTTTTGTTTAATTGCTCTAGCTAGAACTGCAAGTACTATATTGAATAGAAAGGAAGAGAGTGGCCAACCTTGTGTAGTCCCTGATTTTAGTGGGATTGCTTCAAGTTTCTTTCCATTTAGTTTGATGCTGGATACTGGTATGCAACATATTGCTTTTACTATGTTTAGGTATGGGCCTTGAATACCTGATATTCCAAGACTTTTAACATGAAGGTATGGAGAATTTTGTCAAATGCTTCTTCAGTATCTGATTAAAAGATCATGTGGTTTCTTTTTCTTTTGAGTTTATTTATGTAGTAGATTATGTTGATGAATTTCCATATATTGAAACAACCCTGCATCCCTGAGATGAAGGCTACTTGATCATGGTGAATGGTCCTTTTGATGTGTTCTTCAATTCAGTTGGCAAGAATTATAGTGAGTATTTTTGCATCTATATTATGGTCTCTTTTTTGTTGGGTCTTTCTGTGGTTTAGGTATAAGCATAATTGTGGCTTCATAGAACAAATTGGGTAGTGTTCCTTCTGTTTCTATTTTGTAGAATAGTTTGAAGAAAATTGGTATTAGGTCTCCTTTGAAGGTATGATAGAATTCTGCACTAAAACCATCTGGTCCTGGGCTATTGTTTTTTTTGGGGGGGGGGATTGGGAAAATTTTAATGACTGCTTCTATTTCTTTAGGGGTTATGGGACTGTTTAAATGGTTTATCTGATCCTGATTTAACTTTAGCACTTGATACCTGTCTAGAAAAATTGTCCATTTCATACAGTTTTGTTAAGTATAGGCTTTTTAAATTTTCCTCTGTTTCTGTTGTTATGTCTCCCTTTTCATTTCTGAGTTTACTAATTTGTATACTGTCTCTGTGCCCTCTGGTTAGTCTGGCTAAGGGTTTATCTATCTTGTTGATTTTCTCAAAGAACCAACTCCTGGTTTTGTTGATTCTTTGTATAGTTCTTTTTGTTTCTACTTGGTTGATTTTAGCCCTGAGTGTGATTATTTCCTGTGGTCTAATCCAGGACACAATAACAATTTGCTTCTATTTGTCCTAGATCTTTCAGGTGTGATGTTAAGCTGCTAGTGTATGCTCTCTCAAGTTTCTTTTTGTAGGCACCTAGAGCTATGAGTTTTCCTCTTAGCACTGCTTTCTTTGTGTCCCATACGTTTTGGTATGATGTGTCTTCATTTTCAATAAATTCTAAAGCATCTTTAATTTCTTTCTTCATTTCCTCTTTGACCAAGTTATTGTTGAATAGAGTGTTGTTCAGTTTCCACTTGTATGTGGGTTTTCCATTGTTTTTGTTGTTTTTAAAGACCACCCTTAGTCTGTGGTGATCTGATAGGATGCATGGGATTATGTCAATCTTCTTGTATCTATTAAGGCCTATTTTGTAACCAATTATATGGTAAATGTTGGAAAAGCTACCATGAGTTGCTGAAAAGAAGGTATATTCTTTTGTTTTAGGATTGAATATTCTATAGGTATTTGTTAAATCCATTTGGTTCATAACTTCTGCTAGTTTCACTGTGTCTTTGTTTAGTTTCTGTTTCCAGGATCTATCCATTGATGAAAATGGGGTATTGAAGTCTCCTACTATTATTGTATGAGGTGCAATGTGTGCTTTGAGTTTTATTAAAGTTTCTTTTATGAATGTGGGTGTCCTTGCATTTGAAGCATAGATGTTCAGAATTGAAAGTTCATCTCAATATTTTTTTTCTTTAAGTATGAAATGTCCTTCTTTGTCTTTTTGGATGGCTTTTGGTGGAAAGTCAATTTTATTTGATATTAGAATGGCTACACTAGCTTGTTTCTTGGGATCATTTGCTTGGACAATTGCTTTTCTGACCTTTACTCTGATGTAGTGTCTGTCTTTGTTACTGGTGTATATTTCCTGTATGCAGAAAAATTCTGGGTCCTGTTTTTCATATCCAGTCTGTTAATCTATGGCTTTTTGTTGGGGAATTGAGTCTATTTATGTTAAGAAATATTAAGGAAAAGTGATTGTTGCTTCCTGTTATTTTTGTTTTTAGAAGTGGAATTATGTTTGTTTGTGTGGCTATCTTATTTTGGGTTTGTTGGAAGAATATTACTTTCTTGCCTTTCCTAGAGTGTAGGTTCTCTCCTTATGTTGGTGTTTTCCATCTATTACCCTTTGAAGGACTGGATTTGTGGAAAGATATTGTGTAAATTTGTTTTTGTCGTGGAATATCTTGGTTTCCTCCATCTATGGTAATAGTTTTTCTGGGTATAATAGCCTGGGCTGGCATTTGTGTTCTCTTTGGGTATGTATGACATCTGCCCAGAATCTTCTAGCTTTCATAGTCTCTGGGGAGAAGTTTGGTGTAATTCTGATAGAGCTGCTTTTATATGTCATTTGACCCTTCTCCCTTACTGCTTTTAATATTCTTTCTTTTTTTGATGTTTTGATTACTATGTGGTGGGAGAAATTCCTTTTCTGGTCCAATTTACTTGGAGTTCTGTAGGCTTGTTATATGTCCACGGGCATCTCTTTCATTAGGTTAGGGACGTTTTCTTCTATAATTTTGTTGAAGATATTTACTGGCCCATTAAGTTGGGAATCTTCACTCTCTTGTATACCTATCATCCTTAGATTTCACCTTCTTATTGTGTCCTGGATTTCCTGGATGTTTTGTGTTAAGAGCTTTTTGCTTTTTGTGCTTTCTTTGACTGTTGTGTCAATGTTTTCCATGGTTTCTTCTGCACCTGAGATTCTCTCTTCTATCTCTTGTATTCTGTTGGTGATGCTTAAGTCTATTATTCCTGATCTCTTTCCTAGATTTTCTGTCTCCAGGGTAGTATCCCTTCATGATTTCTTTACTGTTTCTAACTGTATATGTCCATAGAAAGTTTTTAGTCTCACAATGAAATTAGTACATGAGGTCTCCAATTCACATAAACGTACAACTGTCAACAATATTTTTGGTACTATAAGTCCACTCTATTTGATGACTATTCTCTCTCCTGTCCATTACATATTTATCTTATAAATTTCTCAGGGCTTACCTCACTTTGTATCCTTGCAATCGTATATTTCCATGTTTAACTTAGCTGGGACTTAAAATCCTCTCATCTGTTTGTCTTTTACACTACCTTACTAATAAGCATAAATCTTACCACAAATAGTCACTGTTTGTGGTTACAGTAACCTAGTCTGCTAGCTGTTTACACATACTATGTCATGTAGGGATGTAAGCAGCACAAGTATGAATTCTTATCCCTTCTAACTACCACTCAATCTGCAACACTTCATTAGGTAGAATCCCTAGTGTTCAATTTCAAGTTGCTTCTTTTAGGATCATCAGTGTGGGAGGGAGTAAGAGAATCAAATAAACCAGAAAGTCATGCAAATTAAAGTCAGAAAAAAATTGCAATCAAATGATGCACACACACACACACACACACACACCATATACACATACATGAATAGTTGGAAATTATTGCACATATCTCTAATCCTAGCACTTAGTACTCCAGATGTAGGCACAATAAGCTACTTTGCTTGCACATGTACGTTGGAGGCCTATGACCAACATTGGGAATCACCCTGGCATATTCACCACTTTGTTCATTGACTTGGATTCTCTCAATTTATTATTTTGGTCATCAAACTAGCATAAATCTTACCACAAATAATCTCCAAGGAATCTTCTGTCTCCACCTTCTAAGCCACAATTACAGCTGGGCTGCCACTACCCCTAAGCATATACACAGGGCCTTGAGATCCAAATTCTTGTCCTTATGCATAAATAGCCAGCACTTTACTTATTGAGCTGTCACCCCAGACCCAAGTTATAAAATCTTAAAGCACGCCCTCATTCAGGAATGAGAAGTGCCAGTGATGTTTACAGGAAACTAGACTGTCATTTGATGACGTCACTACATTTTATTTTCCATTACTATTTTGATTTGTTTTAATGTGCTGATTCTATAGCTTTACTGGCAAGTTATTTTTTATTTTGTTTATCTGTTTTATTGGAGACGGACAGCTATTTATGTAGCTTGCCTAGCCTCATACTCACTATGTAGCCCAGACTAATATAAAGCTAGATGTAATACTATTGCCTCAGCCTACCAAATGAGAAGACAAGTATGAACCACCACAACCAGTTTACTATTGAACGTTTTGGATGACCAATTTTCCTATCTCAAGTACAGATCAAGACAAAATTTCCATCCATTTTGAGGCTTCTTGTGTTCATTTAACTTGTGTACAGCACTGCCTTTGAACGTCCACTGACACATAAATGACTACAGTAAAGAAGGAAAACATCAATTAATTGCGGTCATGATATTTCTAAGTAAATTATTCTCACAGTCTTCAGTGAAAAACTTAGAAGTGGGAAAGTAAGTATATGTTTAAAGTGGATATTTAAAAAGATTGGGAAAATGAAAATAATGACATACAGAAAAAATAAAGTTAGTTTCAGATCATGAGAGACACATCTCTGATTTGAAATGGAACATGCCATGCACTGAACCTGTTGTAATGATGAAATGTAATTCCTATAGAGCACACAATATCTACACAACATTAATTGAAGTGTTCAATTTTTTTGGAAAATGTACAGTCTGGAATATGGTCTAAGTTTTTGTCAAGAAGGTGCTTCATGGGCCTTTCTTACTAAGCTTTAGACTACAAAAATCAGTCATATGCATCAAACAGGACTGATTTATTATTGGTAATGGTAATGTCTCCACTGCAGAAACACAGTCATGAGACAAGGCAAAGAAGAACCTTCACAGGGGAACTGAGTGAGAGGCTTAAACAGACTCAAGTGGGATTGGTATTTTTAAAGTTCCTATGTAGAAAGATCCCACACTCTCAGTACCCCAATGTTGGTTTTCTCACGCAAAACACAATATCCTAAAACTTAAACACTACTTAGATATACAAAAAAATTCAAATATAATTTTGAAGTCATTCTGCATAAATTCCATTCGAGAAATGTTCTGGACTGAAAGAAAAGGACTGATAATGTCCTACTTCATAGAGAGATGGTTGGTTTTCTATTTTCCAGGCATTGCAAAGTTGAGAGTGGCTTCAAGTGCTCATCAAGCTTCTGGAGCTGTATTGTTCTCCAAGGAACAATTCAAAGTACAACAATGTGAGTAGAGTTAGACATTCAGAACTCCAAAGTTCAGTTACACTGTTAGAAGCAGCTTGGATCTGTTTTGCCTTTATATCCCCACATCATTGACCTTTGAGTTATTAAATAAACTGCATGATTGAAGCAGAAACACTTGGGCAAATGTATTTAAAGTGAAACCACTCTTAAAACATGGGGTAGAATCTATTCTGGTAAACAAATAGGCTGTATATAATCTGTGTAATTTACTTTAAACTCAAGGTGCATCATAGCAATGTCATTGACCTTTCTCCGTCTGTCATAATGAGGGTTTATGACAATTTGATCGACCACCCGTCTTACTACTTGAGGAGAAGTCAGATTTGATTGCATATGCAGGCCCAGGACTGCTGTCCATCTGGTTGGATCTAGATTTCTTCTGTACACACAGTGTGCAGCAGTCACCAGCCAGTCACTGCTGACGAGAGATGCACCGCATAGCAGCCGGTCTGTAGACCTGTCTCTGTGATACAAAGCCACAACCCAGGGCCATGCCCCTGCCTGGGCATCACTTCCACCAACGATCTTTGGGCCGACTTTCTGAGTCACCTTTTTTCCTCCACATGATTTATGGTTACATTGCAATAAAATCAAGGAATCTTGGGAGCATTGTAGACTAGGTGTTAGTATCAAGCTTCCACTAGGGGCTTGGTTTACTCTCACAAACGGTCCGCCTCCGGTAGATAATATCGGTGTTGATGAGTTTGCACTCCCTAGTCCCAGAAGGTGGCAAACTTCATTTGAAATTTGTGTGGTCCAGTTCTCAGCACAAGCTACATGACATATGCTATGGATATTGAACTGTACCAACCCATTGTTGCTCCTTGTGCCATTGAGAAAACGCACACAGTTTGCTTCATCTGAGCCATCGCTACAGTGTGGGTAGCTATCACAGAGATTCCCCATAGATTCTTGTCAGGGTGATTCCGGAGGGCCGTTAATGTGCCAAGAAAGCAACAGATGGTTTCTTGTTGGTGTGACATCATTTGGAGTCCAGTGTGCACTGCCTAATCACCCTGGAGTATATGTCCGGGTCTCACAGTTTATAGAATGGATCCATAGCTTTCTACATTAGGCATTTTCCTGACCCAAACAAAAATGATGGGCAGGTTTTTTTCATTTTTACTCAAACTAGTATGGGAACTGAGAATTTCATGAGAAGAAAAAAAAATTTATATTTTTAGCTAAATCATTTAATTGCTAGAATGGGGAAGGGAGACAAAATAATAAATTAAAATTAATCTTTGCAACATAAAATGCATTTCTGTTTTGCAGCAAACAATTACTCTTCTGTAGACATAATTTGTCTTGAATCAATTTTTATCATTTTCTGTTATGTGAACGGATAATATTTTACAACATNCATCATTGGGAGGAGAGGCCCCTTGGTCATACAGACTCTATATGCCCCAGAACAGGGGAATGCCAGGGCCATTACGTGGGAGGGGGTGGGTAGGGGAGCAGGGCGGGGACGCGGGAGGGTAAGGGAAAATTTCTGGATAACATGTGAAATGTAAATGAAGAAAATATCTAATAAAGAGAGGAAAGAAAAAAAAAAAAGTCCACTCTATTTGATGACTATTCTCTCTCCTGTCCATTACATATTTATCTTATAAATTTCTCAGGGCTTACCTCACTTTTTATCCTTGCAATCGTATATTTCCATGTTTAATTTAGCTGGGACTTAAAATCCTCTCATCTGTTTGTCTTTTACACTACCTTACTAATAAGCATAAATCTTACCACAAATAGTCACTGTTTGTGGTTACAGTAACCTAGTCTGCGAGCTGTTTACACATACTATGTCACGTAGGGATGTAAGCAGCACAAGTATGAATTCTTATCCCTTCTAACTACCACTCAATCTGCAACACTTCATTAGGTAGAATCCCTAGTGTTCAATTTCAAGTTGCTTCTTTTAGGATCATCAGTGTGGGAGGGAGTAAGAGACTCAAATAAACCAGAAAGTCATGCAAATTAAAGTCAGAAAAAAATTGCAATCAAATGATGCACACACACACACACACACACACACACACACACACACACCATATACACATACATGAATAGTTGAAAATTATTGCACATATCTCTAATCCTAACACTTAGTACTCCAGATGTAGGCACAATAAGCTACTTTGCTTGCACATGTACGTTGGAGGCCTATGACCAACATTGGGAATCACCCTGGCATATTCACCACTTTGTTCATTGACTTGGGTTCTCTCAATTTATTATTTTGGTCATCAAACTAGCATAAATCTTACCACAAATAATCTCCAAGGAATCTTCTGTCTCCACCTTCTAAGCCACAATTACAGCTGGGCTGCCACTACCCCTAAGCATATACATAGGGCCTTGAGATCCAAATTCTTGTCCTTATGCATAAATAGCCAGCACTTTACTTATTGAGCTGTCACCCCAGACCCAAGTTATAAAATCTTAAAGCACGCCCTCATTCAGGAATGAGAAGTGCCAGTGATGTTTACAGGAAACTAGACTGTCATTTGATGAAGTCACTACATTTTATTTTCCATTACTATTTTGATTTGTTTTAATGTGCTGATTCTATAGCTTTACTGGCAAGTTATTTTTTATTTTGTTTATCTGTTTTATTGGAGACGGACAGCTATTTATGTAGCTTGCCTAGCCTCATACTCACTATGTAGCCCAGACTAATATAATAAAGCTAGATGTAATACTATTGCCTCAGCCTACCAAATGAGAAGACAAGTATGAACCACCACAACCAGTTTACTATTGAACGTTTTGGATGACCAATTTTCCTATCTCAAGTACAGATCAAGACAAAATTTCCATCCACTTTGAGGCTTCTTGTGTTCATTTAACTTGTGTACAGCACTGCCTTTGAACGTCCACTGATACATAAATGACTACAGTAAAGAAGGAAAACGTCAATTAATTGCGGTCATGATATTTCTAAGTAAATTATTCTCACAGTCTTCAGTGAAAAACTTAGAAGTGGGAAAGTAAGTATATGTTTAAAGTAGATATTTAAAAAGATTGGGAAAATGAAAATAATGACATACAGAAAAAATAAAGTTAGTTTCAGATCATGAGAGACACATCTCTGATTTGAAATGGAACATGCCATGCACTGAACCTGTTGTAATGATGAAATGTAATTCCTATAGAGCACACAATATCTACACAACATTAATTGAAGTGTTCAATTTTTTTGGAAAATGTACAGTCTGGAATATGGTCTAAGTTTTTGTCAAGAAGGTGCTTCATGGGCCTTTCTTACTAAGCTTTAGACTACAAAAATCAGTCATATGCATCAAACAGGACTGATTTATTATTGGTAATGGTAATGTCTCCACTGCAGAAACACAGTCATGAGACAAGGCAAAGAAGAACCTTCACAGGGGAACTGAGTGAGAGGCTTATACAGACTCAAGTGGGATTGGTATTTTTAAAGTTCCTATGTAGAAAGATCCCACACTGTCAGTACCCCAATGTTGGTTTTCTCATGCAAAACACAATATCCTAAAACTTAAACACTACTTAGATATACAAAAAAATTCAAATATAATTTTGAAGTCATTCTGCATAAATTCCATTCGAGAAATGTTCTGGACTGAAAGAAAAGGACTGATAATGTCCTACTTCATAGAGAGATGGTTGGTTTTCTATTTTCCAGGCATTGCAAAGTTGAGAGTGGCTTCAAGTGCTCATCAAGCTTCTGGAGCTGTATTGTTCTCCAAGGAACAATTCAAAGTACCACAATGTGAGTAGAGTTAGACATTCAGAACTCCAAAGTTCAGTTACACTGTTAGAAGCAGCTTGGATCTGTTTTGCCTTTATATCCCCACATCATTGACCTTTGAGTTATTAAATAAACTGCATGATTGAAGCAGAAACACTTGGGCAAATGTATTTAAAGTGAAACCACTCTTAAAACATGGGGTAAGGCCTTGTTTTCTTGTCCCTGGTGCCTCGAATATACCTGGTGCTTAGTGGATGCTCAATAAACAGTAAACAGTTGGTGAATGAAAATGAATACATGAATGTAGATGAAGAAAAGATTCTTCTGGGTCAAAGATTACTTTAAACTGTAGGAGAGTCCATATTATAAATATGATCTGGTATCAACATAAATCATTCAGATTTATGTGCTGAGAAATTCCATATTAATCATCCCCTGTTATATTTGAATCCCATTGCCCAAGCACAGCAGGCCTTGATGAACAGAGACAATCTATGGTTTTAGAGCTTTATTGCAGAAAGGCAGGGGAAAAGAGAGAAGGTAGAAAGAAAGAGAGATGGGCCATGACCAAGAAGAGAGAAGGGGGAAAAAGAGAGAGAAAGAGGAAAGGCTAGAGTGTAAGAGGGAGAGAGTGTAATAGAGTGAGAGGATAGAGTGGGGAGAGAAAGTAAGAGAAAATGAGGAGAGAGTGAGGTGAGGTCAAGCAGCCCCTCTTATGGTAGGCTTTTATCTTACTGTTGCTAAGTAAGTGGGAGGAGTCTAGCCTGAAGGTCAGAAGCTTAGGACATTGTCTATATGACTACTAGCCACATGCTTCTATTGTGGGAGCTGTGGGGGCAGTAACTTTGACAGGAGTCAGGGTTCCAGGAGACATGAGGGAACACCTACCTCCCATGTAGGTGAATTATCACCACTGGGTTTCTCCAGGGTTCAGACTTCAGCTCTGCTGGAGACCAGCCTGTCTGTGAATAGCCCATTGCCTGAAAATCACAGATATTTTTCTATGTTAAAGTTAGTATCCTTGGCTTAGTACACAACTTTATTTGAAATCTGGCCTTGTCATCCTCTTCCATCTCAGACCAACCCTATCTCTGATTTTCAGTGTGACTCCTGAGCCCCTGGAATGCACATCTGGATAATAGCCCTCACCACACTGTACTCATACACATTCTCTAAAACTAGCCATCCTGAAGGACACAACCTGGGCTTGAGTGGTTTTTGGGTTCCTTTGTTTGTTTGTTTGATTGATTGATTGATTGATTGATTGATTGATGTTTTGGAGTTGAACTTCCTGGATTTTCAGTTTATATACCAACCATGAGTTGTTACCCTTGGGCATATTAGTTAGCCACTCTTAACTTTTTTTTTAATCTGAAAAATGAGCTTTTGTCTAGGTTGAAGACTTGTTTTGATAATCAAGAGAGACAAATGCATGGAGCTGCATGTGGCACAGGATTCTGCATGCTACACATGATCTGATGAAAGTCCAGTCTTTCCAGGTGTGGTAATACAAGCTTTGTATCATGAAGTCAACTGGAGAGGCGAAGACAGGCTGATCTCTGTGAATTTAAAACCAGGCTGGTCTACATAGCAAGTTCTAGACCAACCAGGGTTATGTATAGTGCTTTACTCATAGAACTCACTCATCTCTGTATCTCAACATTCAAGAATGATTTACTACTCACTTTAAGATTCAATTAATTTGCTTTACTTAACCACACATTGACCAAATTAAAAAAGGAAACACTATATAGCAAGGGAATAACTGTGAAGAATTAGCTGCCCATACAGCACCCATTAAGTGGTATTTCGAGTTAGCCATACTTAATAACATGTACATAGATCCAAATATTTTAAGACCTTCATGAAATATTCAAGGCATTTTCTTCATGAAATTCTCATTGCAATTCATAAATAATAACAATATTTTTAAGAGCAGGAAAAACTGGTTATAAAATTAAATTATTTGATTTGGCAAAATACTGTCAACAAATTACTGCCTGAGACTGAAATAGATATAATAAAACTGAGATCTCAAGAGAGAAGACCTTGTTCTTCCAAGACAACTCTGCTAGTATCTCTGCTCATCTACAATTTTTTTCTTCTTCTTCTTAGCTGCTTTTCTCCTCCTCATTTCAGATCTCAGTTGGACCATTCAGCAAAACAGAAAGGATGAAGAAAGAGAAAAGGGGACAGCACCATAGGGTTTGAAACCTGGGAAATCCCTGAATTCCTCAGGGAAGACCAAGCTTTCCCCTTCCTGCTATAGTCTTGGTTTCTCCTACTATGACTCAATGTGACTCAGCATTCAGAAGTTCCATATAAGGGAAATGGAATGTTCTCTAAAGGGCACTTTGGCCAGAAACATTCTGGAAATCTAAGGTTCTCTTGGTCTGATTCACGTTTCCTCCCAAAACAATACCAACAATAAAGAAAGTTGATGCTGAACAAACATTTCTCAGCATTTAACCAAGTAGAGCTTCTCTTGTGTAAAATCTTTTCCCTATGAGGCCTTTCTTTTGAGAATGTAGCGAGGCAATGCCAGAAATGGAAGAGAAATGGTAATTGTATCATTCCTGCAGAAGTGCATGGATTTTGATTATCATTGGACATCTATGTATTATTATATAGTAGGCCAGAAATACATAAATATTCTTTACTCAATACATTAATATATAATTGTAGAATTGAGTATGTAATAAAATACAGATTAACTGGTTTTTTGGCTTCCTAAGAATACCACTGTGACTTAGATATGCTAAAGGTATCAGCACAAAATCAATACTTTACATATAAATACTTAAATTTTGTGCAGAAAATACATTAAGTATTTAGTGGGAGAAAATAAAATTATTCTAAAGTTTCAAACTAAGTAGAGTTAATACCACAAGCAACATATTATTTTCTCCTGTTTCCTGATTTAAACATTCTAAAGCACAATGGGAAATATTATACAATTTACATTAGCATAATAATTCAATAATAATATGAGTCACCTATTAGGAACATAAAGTGTAAATTATTGGTTTATGCTAGTGTTTAAAATATTTTCCTTTTTGTATTAATAGTAATTTCAATGCCTGTAGTTTTCCATATTAATTTCACAGAGATCTATGTATAATTACTGGCTAAACTGAAACTTATAGAGGAGAAAGTGGGGAAAAGCCTCNGTGTGAAGCTGAATCAAAAGGATGGACCAACCAGTGACGGCGGCTGCCAGGGATCCCTCCCATAATCAGCCACCAAAATAAACACTATAGCATATGCCAGCAAGATAATGCTGAAAGGGACCTGATATAGCTGTCTTGTGGGAGGCTATACCAGTGCCTGGTAAACACAGAAGTGGATGCTCACAGTCAGCTATTAATTAGAACACAGGACTCCCAAGGTAGGAGCTAGAGAAAGTACCCAAGGAGCTGAAGGGGTCTTCAACCCTCTAGGTGGAAGAATAACATGAACTAACTAGTTCCCTCTGCGCTCATGTCTCTAGCTGCATATATGGAAGAAGATGGCCTAGTTGACCATCATTGGGAGGAGAGGCCCCTTGGTCATACAGACTCTATATGCCCCAGAACAGGGGAATGCCGGGGCCATTACGTGGGAGGGCGTGGGTAGGGGAGCAGGGCGGGGACGCGGGAGGGTAAGGGAAAATTTCTGGATGGCATGTGAAATGTAAATTAAGAAAATATCTAATAAAGAGAAGAAAAAAAAAAGAAGATACTAAAAAAAAAAGAATGTAAGCAAAGGTATATAAAAGGTATTTCAATTCATTTGAAATATAATTAGACATGTGGGAATCTATTAAGGATGCATCATGAAATACACATAAAAATTCCTATAAAGGTGATGTGCTATAAGCTCTGTTTTGGTGAGGAGTACTCAAATCTATTTTAATAACTAAAGTCTGCAAGAATTAAAATGTGTTCTTTTGTATTTCTCTTAAATTTGGATACATTAGAGAGATTATAACATCCAATTCTTCATTGAAGTTTTGAGAACTTAATAATGGAAGAACTTCCCTCACTAATAGTTGACACAGCTGAATGTGATATGAGAATTTTTACATTGGTTTTCCTCTTCTTTGCTTTTTCTTTCTGATCCCAATCTTCAGCAGCAATCTGGGCCCCCATCTGCTGGTCATTCTGAGAACTCATAAACATCTTGTCCTGCTTCTTTGATTTTCCCAGTTTCCTGTTGCTTGTTCTCACTTGCCTAACATTGCACAACTTGCATGCTTTGTGATTTTTATGCCCACAAACAAAATAAAACCATTAGCATTTGCACTTCTCTACACTGAATGCTGTGAGTTTCTCTAAAATACAAGGGGATAAAAAGATAGCACAACACATTAGTTTCATCTGACCTTTTCGGGAAGATGTGTAATTCTGAAAGGAGGTAGAGTCCATGGAGCAGTTTCATTTGAAGGAAAATTTCTCCCACATGGATATAGATCCTTTGCTTTTTAATATTTTTGCCTCTGTGTTTCTAAAAGAAGGTAAGATAGCCTGAGAGTCATGGTCTCAAGGGTTCCTCTCATTTGGAAAATTCTGTAGCACTGTAAAATTAAGTTGAAGACAATTCCCAAGAAATATTTTATTACAAAACCTGTTTTGTCTAATTCATGTCCTGAAACTCTAAGCTCTAACTACATATATTCAATAATCAAATAAGAACATTTATGTATTATTCTTAACCAATCTACACAAGATAAAGGAATGAACATTTTTGGAGAGATGTTGATTATATTCTTAAGATAGCCTCAACATCATTTGTTTTTACTCTTTTTCTTTTTCTCTTTGCTTATAATTTTATTCTTTGGATGGTCTAAGTCTTCCCCCCTGAGATATTAAATCGCAAATCTCCTATCACCTCCTTGACACTATTTTAACATACTCTTAAGTGGATTTCATAATTCATCTGCAATGAGCCATATTGTTTCATTTTAAATAATTAGATCTGACATCCAGAGCCAAGGGAAATGAATAGATATTTCACTTGGAATTACTTAATTTTTTTTCTTTTTTTAATGCTTCTCTAAGGTAGGTGAAATTTCTATTTTTAAAGAAAATCAATCTGCTTGTTCCAAAGTTAAGAAACTAGATCAGTCTTAGAAAAAAAGGTAAGAATGCCCACAGATCAGCTCACGGACTGCAGAGGGTGAGTGAGCAGACTGCAGAAGCAACACAGCTTCTGGGACAGACCCCCGTTTCAAAGGATAATAATAGGAAAACACCAACACAAGGACGGAAACTACACCCTAGAAAAAGCCAGAAAGTAATCCTTCAACAAACCTAAAAGAAGACAGCTGCAAGAACAGAATCCCAACTTTAACAATAAATACCCAAGATACAATTTGCAAAACACAAGAAAATCAAGAAGAACGAAGACCAGCGTGTGGATACTTCATTCCTCCTTAGAATAGGAAACAAAATACCCATGAAAGGAGTTACAGAGACAAAGTTTGGAGCTAAGATGAAAGGATGGACCATCCAGAGACTACCCCACCCAGGGATCCATCCCATAATCAGTCACCAAACTCAGACAGCAAGAGTTTGCTGAAGGGACCCTGATATAACTGTCTCATATGAGGCTATGCCAGTGCCTGGCAAATACAGAAGTGGATGCTCACAGTCATCTATATGATGGGACACAGGGTCCCCAATGGAGAAGCTAGAGAAAGTACCCCAGGAGCTGAAGGGGTCTGCAACCCTATAAGAGGAACAACAATATGAACTAACCAGAACCCCCAGAGCGCTGTCTCTAGCTGCATATGTAGCAGAAGACGGCCTAGTCGGCCATCATTGGGAAGAGAGGCCCCTTGGTCTAACAAACTTTATCTGCCCCAATACAGGGGAACACCAGGGTCAAGAAGTGGGAGTGGGTGGGTAGGGGAGCAGGGTTGGGGGAGGGTAGAGAGGACTTTCAGGATAGCATTTGAAATGTAAATAAAGAAAATATCTAATAAAATAAAAAAGAAAGAAAGAAAAAAATAACAGGAAGCAACGATTACTTTTCTTTAATTACTCTTAACATCAATGGACTCAATTCCCCAATAAAAAGACATAGACTAATAGACTGACTAAAAAATAGGACCCAACATTTTGCTGCTTACAGGAAACCCACCTCAGAGTAAAAGACAGACACTACCTCAGAGTGAAAGGCTGGAAAACTATTTTCAAAGCAAATGGTCTGAAGAAACAAGCCAGACTAGCCATCCTAATATCGAATAAAATAGACTTCCAACCCAAAGTTATCAAAAAGGACAAGGAGGGGCACTTCATACACATCAAAGGTAAAATCTTCCAAGATGAACTCTCAATTCTGAATATCTATGCTCCAAATGCAAGAGCAGCCACATTCACTAAAGAAACTTTAGTAAAGCTCAAAGCACACATCGCACCTCACACAATAATAGTGGGAGACTTCAACACCCCACTCTAACCATTGGACAGATTCTGGAAACAGAAAATAAACAGAGTCACGTGGACACTAACAGAAGTAATGAAACAAATGGATTTAATAGATATCTACAGAACATTTTATCCTAAAAACAAAAGGATATACCATCTTCTCAGCACCATATGGTACCTCCTCCAAAATTGACCATATAATCAGTCATAAAATAGGCCTGAACAGATACAAAAATATTGAAATTATCCCATGTTTCCTATCTGACCACCATGGACTAAGGGTGATCTTCAATAACAACATAAATAATAGAAAGCCAACATTCACATGGAAACTGAACAAAACTCGACTCAATGATTCCTTGGTCAAGGATAAAATAAAGAAATTAAAGACTTTCTAGAGTTTAATGAAAATGAAGCCACAAAATACCCAAACTTATGGGACCCAATGAAGGCAGTCCTAAGAGGAAAACTTATAGCCCTGATTGCCTCCAAAAAGAAACTACAGAGAACATACACTAGCAGCCTGACAGCACACCTAGAAGTTCTAGAACTAAAGGAAGCAAATTCACCCAAGAGGAGTAGAGGGCAGGAGATAATAAACTCAGGGCTGAAATCAACCAAGTGGGAACAAAAAGAACTATTCAAAGAATCAACCAAACCAGGAGCTGGTTCTTTGAGAAAAACAAGATAGATAAACCCTTAGCCAGACTAATTATAGGACACCAGGAACATAGCCTAATTAACAAAATCAGAAATGAAAAAGAAGACATAACAACAGAACCTGAGGAAATCCAAAACATCATCAGATCCTACTACAAAAGGCTATACTCAATAAAACTAGAAAACCTGGATGAAATGGATAACTTCCTAGAAGATACGAGGTACCAAAGTTAAATCAGGATCAGATTAATGATCGAAACAGTCCCATTTCCCCTAAAGAAAAAGAAGAGGTAATCAATAGTATCCCAACCAAAAAAATCCCAGGACCTGATGGGTTTATTGCAAAGTTCTATCAGACCTTCAAAGACCTAATTCCAACTCTCCTCAAACTATTCCACAAAATAGAATCAGAAGGTATTCCACCCAATTCATTCTATAAAGCCACAATTACTCTGATACCTAAACCACACAAAGATCCAACAAAGAAAGAGAACTTCAGACCAAATTCTCCATCCCATAAACAGCCTGCTACTAAGAGACAAAATCTGGTATCTTTCCAGAACTCTACCAGCAGGGCGAAATATAAATAAAAAATACTATGTTAAAAAAAAAATAAATAAACTGGCGCACACCTTTAATCTCAGCACTCAGGAGGCAGAGGCAGGGGGATTTCTGAGTTCGAGGCCAGCCTGGTCTGCAAAGTGAGTTCCAGGACAGCCAGGGCTATACAGAAAAACTCTGTCTTGAAAAACCAAAAATAAATAAATAAAGAAAGAAATAAACAAACAAACAAATAATAAACTGTTATTCTATAATAAAAAGGAATGATCTACTGATTTTTACTATAAGAATTAATTTCAAAACAGTTAGATAGTGTTAAAAGTAGAACAAATATATACTGTATAGTTTATGTTTATATAAGAAATTAAGGAATAAAAATTATTTGTGAATAAAATACAAAATCAATGTTGTGTATAGATAGAAAAGATGTAAGGTAAAAAGGAGAGGTGTTCGCCTGGAAGAGCTTTGCCTGCCGGAGCTCGTGAGGGAGCCAACTTGTGTCCTAGATCCCTCAGAGACCAGTCTGCACAGGTCAGCTTGTGGACTGCAAAGGGTGAGTGAACAGACTGCTAAGCAACACAGCTTCTGGGACAGGAAGAAGTGACACAGCTTCTGGGACAGACTCAGTTTCAGGTTCCAGACATCCGGGCACCTTCCCGACCAGAGGAGAGGTGTCTGCCCAGGAGGGCTTTGCCTGCCCGAGCTCATGAGGGAGCCAACTTGGGTCCTGGGTCCCTCAGAGACCAGTCTGTGCAGGTGAGTGTGCAGGCAGCAGAGGCAACACATCTGGGACAGGCGCTGTATCGGGCCTTCATCTTTAGCCAAGAGGCAGGTCTGAACACCAGACCTCTGTGCACCTTCCCTGCAAGAGGAGAGCTTGCCTGCAGAAACTACTTTGACCACTGAGACTCGGGAGAGAGCTGGACTCCCAGGACTGCTGACAGAGGCTAACAGAATCACAGGAAGAACAAACTCCAAACAGAGACAACTATAACAACTAACTCCAGAGATTACCAGATTGCAAAAGGCTAACATAAGAATCATAATAACAGAAAGAGGAACACTCCTCCATTGCTGGTGAGATTGCAAGCTTGTACAACCACTCTGGAAGTCAGTCTGGCAGTTCCTCAGAAAGTTGGACATAGCACTAACAGAGGATCCAGCAATACCACTTCTGGGCATATACCCAGAAGATGTTCCAACTGGTAATAAGAACACATGCTCCACTATGTTCATAGCAGCCTTATTTATAATAGACAGAAGCTGGAAAGAACCCAGATGTCCCTCAACAGAGGAATGGATACAGAAAATGTAGTACATTTACACAATGGAGTACTACTCAGCTATTAAAACAATGAATTTATGAAATTCTTGGGCAAAGGGATGTATCTGGAGGATATCATCTTTAGTGAGGTAACCCAATCACAAGAGAAGTCACTTGATATGCACCCACTGATAAGTGGATATTAGCCCAGAAACTTAGAATACCCCAGATACAATCTGCAAAACACAAGAAAATCAAAAATAAGAATACCAAAGTGTGGATACTTCATTCCTCCTAAGAATAGGGAACAAAACACCCATGGAAGGAGTTACAGAGACAAAGTTTGGAGCTAAGATGAAAGGATGGATCATCCAGAGACTACACCACCCGGGGATCCATCCCTTAATCAGCCACCAAACCCAGACATTATTGCATATGCCAGCAAGATTTTGATGAAAGGACCCTGATATAGCTATTTGAGAGAGGCTATGCCAGTGCCTGGCAAATATAGAAGTGGATGCTCACAGTAATCTATAGGATGGAACACAGGGCCCCCAATGGAGTAGCCAGAGAAAGTACCCAAGGAGCTGAAAGGGTCTTCAACCCTATAGGTGGAACAACAATATGAACTAACTAGAACCCCCAAAGCTCGTGTCTCTAGCTGCATATGTAGCAGAAGATGGCCTAGTCGGCCATCATTGGGAAGAGAGGCCCCTTGGTCTTACAAACTTTATATGCCCCGTTACAGGGGAATGTCAGTGCCAAGAAGTGAGAGTGGGCAGGTAGGGGAGCAGGGCTGGGGCAGGGGAGTATAGGGACCTTTGGGATAGCACTTGAAATGTAAATAAACAAAATATCTAATAAAAATATGATTATAATTTAAAAAAATACCTAGGCACTCTTAATAGGAATCAAACATCCTAAATGCAAGAAGGCAAAGACAAGGGAATCACTGTGATTTTGGGGCCAATCAGCATAACCAAAACAGTGAGCTCCAAATTCAGTGAAAGATGCCATCTCAAAATGAGAAAGTAATGAAGAAAGACATGCACAGTCAAATTCTGGCCTCCACAGATGCACACACAGGTCAGCATCTCAACCCACACATATATACCACACACACACACACACACACACACACACACACACACGCACACACACACACATGCATACACGCAGGCACATAAACACACACTCATAAGCAAGGAAGAAAGAAAGCAATGGATGTGAATATATGTCAAGTTGGCATCACTTGAAGTTTTAATGTAACATCATGACAGACTCGTGTTGCTCGCTGAGTCTTGACACACAGTGGGACAGCAAAGCCAGGTTTTTGTTGTTGTTGTTGTTTGTTTTTTGTTTGTTTGTTTGTTTGTTTGTTTTGAGACAAGGTTTCTCTGTATAGCCCTGGCTGTCCTGGAACTCACTTTGTAGACCAGGCTAGGCTGGCCTTGAACTCAGAAATCAGCCTGCCTCTGCCTCCTGAGTGCTGGGATTAAAGGCATGTGCCACTATGCCCAGCTCCCAGCTTTTCTTATATGTGCAGAGAACCACATGAATGTAACTGATAAATCGGAACAAAGGTAGGGTAGACCCTACCAAACCCAAGGGTGTAACTGCTGGTGTGAGATATAGCAACGCCCTCATACCTATCATCAAAGCAAGTAGTCACATGGGTGGTGGTTTCCCCATCAGCCTGGCACAGTGTGTATTTGGCAAAGGCAACATCACAGACCCTGTATTATTTGGTTTGGTTTGTGGGGTTTTTCTGTTTGTTTTTGAAGGAGTTGGGGGTAGAGTTTTGTAGGTGTTTGGATGAGAGTTTTTGTTTTGTTTTGTTTTGTTTTGTTTTGTTTTGCTTTGCTTTGCTTTGCTTTCCACAAAGCTCTGGTTGTCCTGGAATTGGTCTTGAACTCACAGAGACCTACCTATCTTCTGTCTATCCCACTTCTAATCATCTCTCTTCTATGTTCATCTCATCTTTTTTAAGTTTCTATGTAATGAAAGAAAACATGTGATACTATCTTTCTGTGCCTGGCTTTTTAAACATGTTATCCAATTCCATCCATGTTCCTGCAATGGCATAACTTCATGATAAAATGTACTCTGGATTTGGTGATGCATGTATGCCATGTACTCAGGACATGGAAGCAAGATGCTTTGAGGACTAAATAGAACTCGCCTGGTCTACATGAGAAACACTGTCAGAATATATAAATAAATAAAAGGAAAGGAAAAATAAATCTCAGAAAGAGTATTATTGGACAACTTACCACTGAAGAAAGGTGCTATAGACATTAAAGCATTGCTGTGGACAAGGGTTTACAATATGTACAGGTATTCTCTGCCAACTTTCCCAGCTTCGTTTTCCTATTAACACTGAGTTTTTGCATCGTGCTGATGATTTCAGCCAAAGCTTCCCTTTCGTGATGCCGAGAAATACAAGTATCAACCATTTTCAGATAAGTCCACTGGCCTATGAGCATTCTTGGAATATATTCTCAGGTATAGAAATCCTATTTGCTTTAACAGTGGTGAGAGATGTTGATACAATTAAGTAAGGTGTTAATTAATTCATCACAATGCCAGTTCATATCTAATGCACACCCCTGCAAATAGTACTGAAATATCACCATAAACACCCTGCCAGCAAGACATTTTGACTCAAATACTTTATGTTTAACTATACTAAGAAGAACATGATTGCAGATACAGCACATGCTTGACACATCACATAGTGCCGTCTGGGCCTTCCTTGCTCTTTGAAATTGTATCTGGGCTATATAGTAAGTTTTCCAAGTTTTTTTTTTTCTTCAGACTAGTCAAAAGAGTTGGTGTTTCTCATGGTACCCTATCAAAGAGAAACATGTGTGTAGTAGTTGTGTGTGAGTTAGTATCTCCCTACAGTCTTCTTCATTGGTGTGTTTTAAGGCTACCCACTCATATAGCACGATTGTCCATTCCTGATCACTTTGTATTTGACTTTGTGTTTGATGACAAAATATTCAGCTTTGTACAACTGCTTCAACTCCACTCAGTGCCTCTTTGACCTTGGGAAATTTAAACCTATTTCATTCCTTATGTTCTTAAAAGGAGGCTTAATGGAATTTTGAATTTTCCTATCACAAAACTTCTTAAGGTTTTTGTCAAAAATGATTTGAAATACCACATAAAATGATGTGCTCATATCCCTCACTACCATCTCCAAATAACTGAATTACATAAATAAAACATTACACGAAAAGTGCTTGGCTACAATTTATGGAAGGTAACTTCAACAAGAGCAGGCTCATTGAAGGAAATTCAGCCTATCTCTTTCCTGATCCTTTTATTCTATACAGGAAGAGAAATTTATGTCAGTTTAAAAAAAATCTATTACTGCTTCTCATAACTGAATCCATTATTTTCCCCCTCCCCCATGATCCATCAGGGTAAAAACAAGAATAATAGATTGCTTTGACAGAGCCTTGAACATAAATGTCTCCAAGAATCAAACACAGTGAGTTAAACAAGTTTCAGTAGTATTAAAGCAGGAACGGATAGCCATTTTATATTTCAAAGCCAGATCTTACTACAAATTTATTATTATCAGCTACCACCTAAAAGTACATAGCATTTGAATTTGCACAATGAAATGAGAATATTGCTCCTCATTTCTACATATGCCCCAAGCAGAAGCTGTTCTGAAAAAATGAACTCAGGAAAAGGAGTCTTTTTTTTTTAATTTTATTTTAGCCGACTAGTTGTTGAATGTCTTCTCCTTGGTTACATTATACCAGATAATCTGAAACAAACAATTGAAGCTTCTACTTGCTCTGTCAACTAATTAAAATATTAATAGTGACCTTATCTTACAAATGCTTTTCCTTCTCTAAGCACATCTATAGTCTTTTGATATGATCCAAATTAAAGTCTTCAGAAATGTTTAAGATAATAAATGAATGCATACATGTACTAGATTAATTCCAACAGTTAATTCATCTTAAATAGTTCTGATAATGGACACCTAACCAGCTACTCATCTATAATTTTATTTAAATAAACAACTTGTCTTGGAGAACTTAATATACCCAGCTTCAGTGCAGACTTTCTTCCAAGCCAATCAACACTTGGCATTAACATACACTGTGCTGATTGTTGTCCATTAGCCACAGGACTGTGTTTGCAACCTGCTTCCTCCCCCTCAAATGGGAATGGGATGTGTGTGTGTGTGTGTGTGTGTGTGTGTGTGTGTGTGTGTGTGTTTAAGAGGCTTGGGATAATGCCTAAGAGTGAAATTGTCCATTTTGTCTTCTTAAATATAAGAGAACAAGGAGCCTAACTTACCACTGGTGGCCACCTGTGACCAGTGGAACACAGACAATGCTTGTGGTACATGGAAAAGTTTGATAAGATTTGAGTCTTAAGTGGTCTAATGACTAGCTATAATTGACAATTTGTCAGCACCTATAATCATCAAGAAAGAGAGTCACAATGAGTTGACAATGATTCTTTATATTAGACTTGCCTGTGTCATGTCTGTACAGAATTGTCTTAATTAAGTTAATTGATCCTGGAAGACTCAGCCCATTGTGTGACATGCTATCTCCTTGGCAAAGGTGTCTCAAATTTTTTAAGAATGTAGAAATTGACCTGAGAATAAGTAAGCAAACAAGCAAGTCATGCATGTGTGCATGTAGTTATGTCTCTCTCCTCTTAGACTGTGGATGTGATGAAATCATTTTCAAGCTCTTGTCACAGTGACTTCCTGCTGTGATTCAATGGCCTGGAATGGTAAGCTAAAATAAAACTTGTCTCTTCTAAGTTGTCTTTTTTTGGGGGGGAGGGGGGTCGAGATTTCTACTAGGGTAACAGAAATGCAGCTAGGGAAGTGGCATCACCAAACAGCTAATGGTTAGTCCCTGATGCCTTCCCTCCTAGTTCCTAGTTGAAAGAATTGGCATGTTTTTTAATTTGCAGGGGATCCTGGTGACCATCTAGATATTCCATTCTCTCTTGATAAACTTGATATACTCTGTTTCTCTTTGGAATGTTCATTCAGTGCTGCACATTAGAAGATTCCGGGATATATATGGAGCTGACTTTAGAAAAGTCTTGCTAACCATCCAATGATGCAGAAGATTTGATACACACATTGCCTAAGAGAACAGGGAAGTTCTTCAAGGTTAGAAAAAATTAAGATACTAAAGAGCATTCAGACTTAACAGACAAAAGCTACAGTTCATAACTACATTCAGACATTATTCCTAGCCTCAGGTGCTGATTGGTCTGTTTTGAAGCCAATTTAAAATATGCCTGCATGACAAAGGAACGTTTTATTGTTACTTAGAAAGCTGCAGCAATCCTCCAGCTCTCTGTTAGCTTCTCCAAGCCACTTTAATATCTATTTCTCAGATCTGGTAGGCAATGTGGTAGTTCCCCTATATTCCCATACATAACAATTCATCGGCTTTGCAACCTGAATCCTGACATTAAGAGATTAAAACTAATGCAGATGATTCTCCAATGACACATACTGAGGTATAGAGCAAGCTCCATCATTTCCTTCTACAAAATGAGAAAGATTTTAATTCTTTTTCTCAACAGCTGCTTCATTTTCTTATGCATAGGAAAAATATGTGCAATTACTTCAAGTACAATCAAGTCATTTAACATGGCTTTACTATTATTGTAGTTACAGGATATTTTAAAAGAGAGGAAAAAAATATCTCAAAGCACAGGTCCTGCTGTGCAGCAAAGCAATCAAATTCCTTCATAATAACAGCCTGATGGGATTCAGCAATTTGAGGAATAATGAATAACCAGTCTAATTAGTAAACAGGAAAATGCCACAACAGTAACTGAGTAAACACTGTCATCTGTTGATTCTCGTGATGGGCATTCAAACAATAAATAGAAATGTGAGGAGTTCTCAAAAGGAAAAAAAAAAATAACGTCATTTAGTGTGATTGATTTTACCAGGCAGTGAGGAAAAATGACACATTATCTTATACTGTCCTGCAGTGTTTCCTAGTCAATAAAATACACAGATTATCTTTTTGATATGGAATGCATGGCTGAGTTCATCCTACCACTTGAATATGTCAAAATAAGCTGAATTCACAGTTGGTTGAATAGATAGTATTTCTGGACTGATGAGTCCCATGTTTTCTTATCTTCATTATATTTCTTCTTTTCCTTGATGTTTAGTTTATGAAGCTATTTGTTTCTGAATAGGAAGATTCTGTTTCAAAGTAGTCTTCCAGTTTCCAATGCAGGGTCTCAAATGTTGGCCTTTGCTTAGGCTCAACGTTCCAGCACTCTAGCATGATGCTGTAGAATTGCTGTGGGCAGTTAGATGGCTGTGGTAGTCTGTAGTTTTGACTCAACATCTGAATTACTTGAGCACCTGTCATACCTAAGACATACAGAATAGAACAAAAAAAAAGTGGACAATCAGAGTCTTCAAATTATAGTTGACATTGAACTCTGGGTTATAAAGGAATTTTTTTTTCCCTTGATGAAGTCTATCATGGCACCCACCATCCATTTCCCAGGCTGTAACATTAACCTAAAACCAGCAGCAAGTCATGTCTATAAGACTGACTTAAAGAGTAAAGGAGAAGAAAGTAATAAACCACTTCATTAATACAAATTATCATCATCAAATTTTATCTATCAGGCTCCTCCAGGAACATGGAATGGTCAGCCTCATAACTCTGCCCTCTAAATCTATACAAAGCAGTTAAAGTCACATCTAAGCAAGTGACCTGCAACAGAAAGGCACACTTCTGAATTAATCACTCACCACTGTAAGGCATTTTGCCATAAGTAATGATTTCATAGAGCAGGATTCCAAAAGACCACACATCAGACTTAATGCTGAATTTATTAGTACGAATGGCTTCGGGTGCAGTCCACTTCACTGGCAGCTTTATTTCGTGTTGAGATTCATAGATGTCTTCATTATCTACCTGTTAATGCATCAAGGATTCAAGCCAAGTTAGGAATTTGTTGTGCCGCCCTTGTTTATTTGTAACCTGTGTCACATGAAAATGTAGAAAGAAATATTCAATATGGGCTTAGATCAATTTGCATTATAATGGCAGATATTCTGAATCAAACATATAAGACTAGAAAAATCAGTGAAAGACCATTAGCAAGATGTGTCTTGAGAGCCTAAGAAGCATCATTCCATTGCAGGTAGGAGAATCTGTGATCATTTGGATTTGTGTAAGTCCTTTACAAACAGGAGAAGAAGAAGAAGAAGAAGAAGAAGAAGAAGAAGAAGAAGAAGAAGAAGAAGAAGAAGAAGAAGNAGGAGGAGGAGGAGGAGGAGGGGGAGGAGGAGGAGGAGAAGGAGAAGGAGAAGCAGAAGCAGAAGAAGCAGAAGCAGAAGAAGCAGCAGAAGAAGCAGCAGAAGAAGCAGAAGCAGAAGCAGAAGCAGAAGCAGAAGCAGAAGAAGAAGAAGAAGAAGAAGAAGAAGAAGAAGAAGAAGAAAAAGAAATAGGAGGAGAAACAAAGGATGTCTGGTTTTATTTGCTCTTAGTCATGAAGAGCTGTGGACTGATATTAAGGCTAGAGAGACAGTTCAGTAATTAAGATGATTTGCTGCTCTTGACAAGAACACAGGTTTGGTTTGCATCACCCAAATGGTAGCACACAACCATCTATAACTCCAGCTTCATAGGATTCGGTACCTTCTGGATTTTGCAGTGACATAAATGCACAGACATAAATGCAGGGAAAAAGCACAAATACATGAAATAAAAATAAATAAAACCTTTCTTTGAAAAGCTGGCATTTGTTATCATCTAAAGCATTTGCTAATACCAAAAAAGTGCTATCTAAATAATTTAAATTAGTTTATCAACATAGCGACTTTTTAATTTTAATCAATTTCTAAAAAATAGGAAAGATGATATGGAAAGAGAGTCTACATGTTTTGCTCTGCATTCATATTTTTAGTGGATGGGATGGAAATCTAATTTTAAGTTCAGATTTAAACACCTCATCTGATGTCTAATTATTAGTCTCTTTGGATTGATGTTACCAAACAGGGTGAGTATAGGTAAATGAAAACCCAGTGGTTTAGTTTTGGAGAGATGGCTCAGTGGACATTGTGCTTTCTAAGCAGTATGAGAATGTGAGTTTAGGTCACCAGCATTTAGTTAAAAACCAGGTGGTATGGTACATGTGTGTAACACAGGGATGAGGATGAAGATACAGGTGGATCCTAGAAACATGCTGACCATCCAATCTAGCCAAAATGAAGACTACAGGTTCAGTGAGAAATTTGCCCTATAACAAGTGTAGTTGAGGGGGCAGAGGGAGTTGTGTGGGTAGAGAGGTGGGAGCTATGTCTGAGAGAAGTTAGGAGGAGGGGATGAAAATGATCAATATGCATTGTATGAAATCCTCAAAGAATTATTAAAACCATTTTATCAAGGTGTAGAAAAGATTGAAGAAGACATTTCAATATCAACGTCTCGCCTATACATGTACTCACACAGACAAAAGGGCACACGCACATGCATATACAAAACATTGACGCATCCACACAATCACACAAGCACACAGAAAGCTGATGATTGTTGCATTATCATTGTAGTATGGCCTTAGCCTATTGTCAAGTGAGCAAAGCTAGATATAGTCTATTGCTTTCTGTAGAAGGAATGTGTAAAAGCAGATGGGTGGTGCTGGTAGCATCCGACAAGTAGGCCACAGACTACAATTTTAATCACATATTTATTTATCTGCATCATCACCATATTCCCTTGGTTGCCCCTCTCCATAGAAATAGAAAGGCACTCTGTCTGTAAGATCCTATACAACTTGTCTTTATCAATGGACCATAGATAGACAACATGAAAGTTTTATTTGTTTCTTGTGTGTGTGTGTGTGTGTGTGTGTGTGTGTGTGTGTGTGTGTGACTTTGTTACTCTTGTTGCAATTATTATTTGGAGACAAATGTCTCATTGAGGTTCAAGCTGATCTCAAACCCAAAATCCTCTTGTCTCACCCTCTTGAGTGTTGGGATCCTAAGTCTTTAGTACCACACCTAACAGCGAAATAGTTTTAAATAATAATCGTGAACTTTTCACTATATTAACTTTTTTGCTGTTTAACCTACTATAAGAACTAATTTTAAAAAACTAAATCTACCTTAAAAACTCTTGCAAGTCCAAAATCTGCTACTTTGTAGATATTATGTTCACCAACAAGGACATTTCTTGCAGCCAGATCTCTGTGAATATAGTTCTGGGACTCAAGATAGGCCATTCCGGAAGCCACCTGTGCCGCCATGTCTACCTGTTGAATCAAATGGATCTTTGACCCACCATCATCTGAAAAAAGGAGAGAAAATGGGAGATTATTTTGGAAAATACTGAACTAGCAAAGTAAATTCTAAGAAATCTGATAAATCAATCATATATGCTATGACACTAATCTACATAGAATACAGCAAAAGCATCCCATCATCCTAAAACATGTGCTAATCTGTGTTTCCAGAATCACACACCATCGATTCACCTCTTCATGGAAACTATCAGTTAGGGGCTTCTGCCTTTCTTTAAAGCATTTCCAGAATAGGGAGATGGCTTAGTGAGTGAAAACCTGAATTTTAGATCCTCAGCACTGTTATAAAAAATATCTTCTCATGGTGGTACATGCTTGTAATCCCAGTGGTGTGGAGGCAGAGACAGGAAGACCCCTGAGCTTCTTGGCTAGTCAGTCTCATCAATCAGTGAGCCCCAGACCCAGTTATTCTGTCTCAGATCATAAACAAACAGTTATGGAGGAAAGCACTCAATATTGAACTCTAACTTACACACACATACACAGAGAGAGAGAGAGAGAGAGAGAGACAGAGACAGAGACAGAGACAGAGACAGAGAGACAGAGAGAGAGAAAGATATCATACAATCTGGCTAAACCAAAGAGAAATTTTCATTATTTCATCAGATTTTTCTTTAAAATGAGGTCATGAACAAATTTTAAGGATATAGCACTTATAAAATGTATATACCACATTTATAGCCACATGCATAATGCATTTTTAATTGTCCTCTTGGCTTGCTATTCTCAGAGCATCTCTTCAGACACAGACACATCTTAAATGGACTAATTCTATATAGCTAGGTATAGAAATATAGAAATATAGGTATTACATAGTATAATAGGATTGATCATTAGTAGAAACAAATTATGTTATCTTTGGAAATTCTGAAGTTTCTTGTCATTCTCAGGCTAAACTACCACACTGTTGGTAAGTATCTTCAGATTTCTAGAGCTGTGGGGTTATTTCACAAAAGTGTAAACTCCTGTTCTCCTTGACTTCCTAAATCAAATACTATTTTATATAGTCACCTGGATTTGTGGTCATTAGGATTAGACACAAGCCCTGACATCAGAGGAAGCGCTAGCACAAGACTTAAGAAGACTGAAATGACATCAGAGTATCAGACTTTAGATCAAGGCTATTATTCATATTGCTTTGTGACTTTGAGCAATATGATTATCAGCCCTGTACTAGAGTGTCTTTGTCTACATAGTGATAACAGTAATTAATTCAGAGTATCCATTGTTAAAGTAGAATTTCAAATGAATTAACACATGTAAAGCCCTTAACACAATGTCAGGTACCCAAGAAGAGCCCAATAGATCCTAGATCATTGGATAGTATCATTGCACCTATGCAGAAGTGAAACAATTTAATTGCCCAGAAATATATATGAATTGCCTATGTTGAACTGGCAGAGAGAAAAGAAGTCTGTGGGTCTGGAGTTCACAGTTTCAGCTAAACATATAAATTTAATGGTTGTGTTAATAATCAGGAACAAGTGTGTTAGATATCTAGAATGAAACACATTCATGGGGGCAGACCTTGGAAGCAAACTCCATAGTCAGTCCCACAACACCCAGAGGAATCTCCACTCTCAGGCGTTTTAACATGCCTAGGATCATAGGATCAGAGTTGAGGAGGAAACAATATCTATCCCAACATTAGGAGAAACTGGGACCGGCAGGACCCAGTAATGCAGGAACTCTGTCAGAGCAGTGGCACCGGTTCCTTCCTGTCTGTCTAGGCTGCTGCCCTGAGCAGACCTTGGGCACAAACTCTGCAGCCAGTCCAACAACTCCCAGAGGACGCTCCACTCCAAGGCACTCTAACACACCCAGGATCACAAGATGCTAGAATCCCAGGAGCTTGGTCACACCAGGATCTCAGGGTCCAAGAGGCAGCTTGACTCCCAAGAGCTCTGACACACCCTGTATCTCAGGATCACAGGACAGCTGGACTCTGAGGAGTTCTGATACAACCAGGACCACAGGAAGAACAGGCTCCAGTCAGATATAGCCAGGGCAGGTAGCACTAGAGAATAACCAGATGGTGGGAGGCAAGCATAAGAACATAAGAAACCAAGGTTACTTGTCATCATCGGAACCCAATTCTCCCACCATAGCAAATCCTGGATACACTATTACACCAGAAAAACAAGATTCAGATCTAAAATCACTTCTCATTATGATGATAGAGGACTTTAAGAAGCACATAAATAACTCCCTTAAAAAAAATACGGGAGAACACAAGAAAACAGCTAGAAGTCCTTAAAGAGGAAACACAAAAATTTCTTAAAGGATTACAGGAAAACACAATTCAACAAACGAAGGAAATGAACAAAACCATCCAGGATCTAAAAATGGAAGTAGAAATCATAAAAAATCACAGAGGGAGACAACCCTGGAGTTAAAAAACCTAGAAAAGAGATCAGGAGTCATGGATGTAAGCATCACCAACAGAATACAAGAGATAGAAGAGAGAATCTCAAGTAGAAGATACCATAGAAAACATTGACATAACAGTCAACAAAAATGCAAAAAGCAAAATCTTCCAGGAAATCCAGAACAAAATGGGAAGATGAAACCTAAGGATGATAGGTGTAGAAGAGAGTGAAGATTCCCAACTTAATGGGCCAGTAAATATCTTCAACAAAATTATAGAAGAAAACTTCCTTAACCTAAAGAAAGAGATGCCTGTGAACATACAATAAGTCTACAGAACTCCAAGTAAATTGGACCAGAAAAGAAATTCCTCCTATCACATAATAATCAAAACATCAAATGCACTAAAAAGGAAAGAATATTAAAAGCAGTAAGGAAAAAAATGTCAAGTAACATATAAAGGCAGATCTATCAGAATTACACCAGACTTCTCACCAGAGACTATAAAAGCTAGAAGATTCTAGGCAGATGTCATACAGACCCCAAGAGAACACAAATGCCAGCCCAGGCTACTATACCCAGCAAAATTCTGAATTCCCATAGACAGAGAAACCAAGATATTTCATTACAGAAACAAATATACACAATATCTTTCCATAAATATAGCCCTGCAAAGGATAATAGGTGGAAAACATCAACACAAACTATGCTCTAGAAAAAGAAAAAAAGTAATCTTTCAACAAACCCACACAGACATAATTCCACCTCTAACACAAAAATAACAGGAAGCAACAATCAGCTTTCCTTAATATCTCTTAATGTGAAAATTAATATTACCAATATATCTTAATTGATTGAAATGCAAAAACATGAGGAATTAGAAATTTGTTGGCTGTTATCCAGTTTCTCCAATTTGGTAATTGGAGAAATATATCCAATATTGTACAATCCATATATACTTTCTGCTTGTTTGTATGTGACAGTGTCTTGCTGTATACCACATAATGGTCTTGAAATCATGCTTCTCCTATTTCAGACTCTCTATTAGTAGGATTGTCTATTTGATGTTTTTACACTATATTATGATTTTCAGAACAGCTTACATATTTCAAAATTATTCATACAGCCAAAAGAAACATAAATTACTTAGGGAGGTGGCTTGTAAGAGAACAACAAAGAGTGAGACTGAATGTTTTGCTTGATATTTATAATTATTGTATCAAATTTGAAGAAGAGTACCTTATAAGTTACTCTTTTTTTCTGAGATAAATGCTTTTCAAAATCATCACAGCCAATGAACCAGAATCTTACCCTCATCTAATGTCTGTGCCACCCTCCAAGCAGAGCCATTGTTCAATGAAAGAGTTGATGAATGACTTCATGGATAGACCATCCTAATACACACACCATTTCTTAAGTGAATGTAACCTGTTCCCTGTGGGCTGAGAATGATGACAATCTCTCAAGTTCAATAGCTTTGACCATAGCAGGAAAGCTATACCCAAATAACCATGCCTACAATTCATTCCTTGGCACAGCAGGACTATCAACTCTTAGCTTAGCTACTATGGAGGTAAAACTCCTTTAGTGATGTGACAGACATTGAAATTCAGCATTATTGCAATAAACTCCAGTGTCTATTGTTCTTATTTTGGGTTTGTACCACAGTAAGAGCCAAGATTTTAAGCTCTACTAAAAACAAAACAAACAAAAAGACTTTATTTATGTTCATTTAATAACATGCACATCATTTTTATGATTGGTATGAAATATAATTTTAAAAAAGTAAAATAAAATGTTCTTGGTAAGCCTTTGATTTCCATTAGCTGATTAAATTGGTTTTATACTTTGTCCATGGAGACTGATATTTACTAGCTAAATTGTCAGAGTTTTAGAGACTTGCATTTCATCTCTATTCAATTTTGAAAATGTGTCCCACTTTAAAACTAATGCACAGTCAACATACTTCAAGCAAGAGGTGAATCTTTATTGTGCTTACAACTCAATTTTCACTTGCATTCCCTACTTTTGCTACTTCACCAAGTTTACAGCTATGCTCACTTATACACCTCCATCACAGAATAATGATCTTACAGAAGGATGACCAATTGCTTCCTTTCCAGGCCCTATCTTTTTTGATATCAAAGGCTGGATATACTCAAGGTCCCTGGGGCTGTCTAGAAGCTCACCCAAGACTTCCAGATCCACCAGTTTTTCTTTTGGAAAGATGGCATTTGCCTTTGGCTGGTATTTCAGAATGGATTGGCACTTCCTCAGGTGATAGATTTCTAAACAGCATTCCAGCTATGAAAATACTAGTGACAAAATTCAGAAAAAAAAAAAAAAAGAAAGAAGGAAGAAAAGAAACACATTCATGAGAACACCAACATTTAGACTTGGTGGAGAAGAGTAAACCTGCAAGAAACCTGGGAGGGATGTGCTAGAATCATGACAGAGAAAGGTGCTGTGATTAGTCAAGGGTTTTAAGAGCAAATTACCATCAGAGTCAAATTTGATACACGGACTCAGCAAGATAAAGGCATTTGTTAGCTGCAGTAATGTGAAGTCATTGATGAGTAGGGTAGCAGAAAGGCCAGTTTTACAAGTGCATAAGGGATGATGGTATATGAGTGAGGAGGATGTGGACACAGTCAGATGAAACAGCAAATGCTAAAGTACTCCACTGAAGAAAAGGAAAGACTAGACCTACCACTGAGTTCAGTGGCAAAGCTCCTGTCTAGCAGGAGATGGAATTCAATCTTCAGAACTAGGGAGAAAATAAGAAGGCTAAAGGGGTATATGGCAAGGTTAAGAGAAAATAATTACTGGAAAATGCAGACAGCAAGGGTTATGAGTGCTAGAGTATTCAGACACTTCTGGGATGCATTCTATATTCAGGTCCTGGATTTAGGAGTGCACTGGCTAGTTTTGTGTCAACTTGACACAGCTGGGTTATCACAGAGAAAGGAGCTTCAGTTGGGGAAGTGACTCCATGAGATCTAGCTGTGGGGTATTTTCTCAATTAGTGATCAAGGGGGATAGGCCCCTTGTGGGTGGGACCATCTCTGGGCTGGTAGTCTTGGGTTCTATAAGAGAGCAGGCTGAGCAAGCCAAGGGAAGCAAGCCAGTAAAGAACATCTCTCCATGGCCTCTGCATCAGCTCTTGCTTCCTGACCTGCTTGCGTTCCAGTCCTGACTTCCTTGGTGATGAACAGCAGTATGGAAGTGTAAACTGAATAAACCCTTTCCTCCCCAACTTGCTTCTTGGTCATGATGTTTTGTCCAGGAATAGAAACCCTGACTAAGACAAGGAGATAACTGCGTAGTGTCTTACTTCCTCATATTATAGTTACATGCTGTTGCTGTATATGATTTATATACTTTCTGCATTTGAAGTGACTTTTCCAGTAAAATGAAAATAAATAGAATGAAGAAATAAATAAATTGGAAATAGTTAAATATCATGAGCATTTGTATAACATATATATGTGTGTGTGTTATATATATATATAACATATATGTGTGTGTGTATACATGTATACACACGGACACACACATACATAATTTTGTGAAACAAGAACCATTAGTACATGACTGATGCTTCACCAGTCATTTGGTTCCCTATTGCTTTTTGTCCAGGACACACAGAAAACCACATTTAAGCTTGCCATTTTGCTAGCTTGGAGCAACTGGATGTGTGCAAGAATCAATAGGATCTTCAGTCCAGACCCTTAAATATCTCTCAACTCTGAAGTGACAGAAATACATTTCATAATGTAAAGACCAGTGGGAAAAATGTAAATCCTCATGTCACCTCTCAGTGAAAAACACCTAAAGGACAATTTAAGATATTAAAAATGGTTAATTTAGTATGTGAAGTCACAAAAGCTTTAAATTGTATGCTATAGTCTCTAACACTAAGTACTCAGCTGAACAAAAAGGTGTTGTTGTGAACATTAACTAAAGCTCAGCATGGAGTACAATGACAACACGCGATGCTGATGGCTCCTACAGCCTGCCTTTTGATATCAAATCCACTCAGTAAGGAAAGAAAGGTCCAGAGAAGAGGAGGGGCTGATGGCTCGCCATATGTTGTAGGCAATTCTCGAATAGCCTCTGCTGATCTTTGCCTCCTCCTCCTCATCTTCTTCCCTTGAGCTGGGATGGACTCAGTTACACACATTTAACTCATTGAATATGGAAAAACTGAAGGTACATTTCCAAAATTAAGTTGTAAAAACCTGAACTTCCATTAACTCATGTTTAGTGCTCTCTTGCTTTCTCACCCGCTCACACCACTGGGAAATTATGAACCATCCTATGTGATAGGGAGCACATGATGACCTCTTGCCGAAACCCAGCAAAGACTGACTGCCTCAACTTAACAACCCAGGATGAGCCAGCTTCTGCCAACAACATGAGGTTTGGTGATAGATTCATCCCTTCTAGAACTTTGAGATGATTTGGGCAAGTGATAACACCTTAGCCATGAACTATGACACCTGAGCTATGAAACCTAGTAAACCACATTCCTGACTGTCTTCATTAGGGTCACTATTGCTGTGAGGAAACCATGACTAAAGGAAACTAAGGAAAAAATTATTCCACTCACAGTTTCATATAACTGTACATAATCAAAAGCAGCGAGGACAGGAACTCAAGCATGTCAGAAACCTGAAGGCAGAAGCTGATGCAGAGGTCATGGAAGGACACTGCTTACTGACTTGCTCCTCATGGCTGGTTCAGCCTGCTTTCTTATAGAACCTAGGACCACCCACAATGGGCTATGTCCTCCCCTATTAATCACTAAGAAAATGCCATTCAGGTTTGTCTAACCCTCTTCATGAAGAGATTTTCTCAATTGAGGCTCTCTCCTCGCAGATGACTTTAGCTTGTCAAGTTGATATAAAACTAGCCAGCACACTGACTACAGCAACTGTCATAATAAATGTTCATAGAATAACATCAGACAACTAATCCAGGCTAGGAAAACAATATCAGTGCTATCCATAGCATTAAAGCTGAAACCATAGTCCCACATTTAAGGACATGCACCTTAAATGAGTTGTTAACCTTCCCATGCCTGTTTCTCTAATTGTAAAGTGAGAATATTTGTATCATAAAAAAATGAGTTAAGTTCATGTGTTTAAGTAACTTGGAAAAATACCTGCCACATAGTATATACTACAGTATTTTATTTTGTTTTTGTTTTTGTTTTTTAAAGAAAATATGTAGGCTGGAGAGATGGATCAGTGGTTAAGAGCACCGACAGCTCTTCTGAAGGTCCAGAGGTCAAATCCCAGCAATGACATGGTGGCTCACAACCATCCGTAACAGGATCTGATGCCCTCTTCTGGAGTGTCTGAAGATAGTTACAGTGTACTTACATGTAATAAGTAAATAAAATCTTTAAAGAAAAAATGTATATGCCCTCTCCTATTGGTAGCTCATGTATTTGATTTCCAATAAATCACATAACTTAATGCACAGATCAATATTCAAACTGTTTTCTATTATTTCTACTTCACTGGGATTCTGCCACCTAAGGACCCGCTGCATAATGGTGCAGCCTTCCACTGACTTCTGAGTATCTGCAGCAAGCACCTGCTAACTCTCTGGAAGGGCCATTGCTGTAATCAGAAGCTGCACCTAGCCCTACCTACCTAAGTTTAGAGTACTTCAGATACTTCATTTGTACAATGACACATGAGTGGTCCCAGGACTGAATCTTGAAGACCATTCAGCTGGCCCATAATCAGAAAAGTCTGGGTAGCAGCAAACAAAGATCTAAACAACCACTCTACACAAGTGGGACAAAGATACATATCAAAAATCACTACCAACAATCTACCTCCAGAACCCTAGGTCCTTTTCAAAAAATATAATATGGAAAACCAATAATACATCTTCTCCAAAAATTAGTACTACCACAATACTAATGTTCCTGGGGAAAACAACTTAGATGATACACAGGACAATGATTTAGAAATAACAATTATAAATATGTTCAAGAAAATCAGAGGATGGGAGTAAACACTGTGACTAGCTGACATTAACGCAACAATGAATTACGCTAGGAGAGCACCTTAGTTGGAAGAACTATCAGTTGGTGGGATCTCTGAAGATGGAAATCACAGACTGAGAAAAACCAAAGACAAGTTAGAGAAAATCAATTAGTTCAATGCTTACAATAGGCCTAAATGTAGGGAATTCACAATTCTACCTAATAAGTGACATTTGCTAAGTACTTTATTAGATATGACAGAAATTCATTCTTTGCTTTGCCCTGGGACTAAAGCAGGAAGTGTCAGTGGCTGAAGTTAATTCTCCTGTGGTGGGTCACTATTCTGAGGCTGCTAGATTTGGTGACCACAGGCAAGGGAGCTATGTATACTTTGGTTTTTCACAGCACTGTATAGGACACATCTTTGTCTCAGTCTTTCTTGTTTTGAAATTTAGAATTACCAGATTCACAAGTCCCCCTCAAAAGTCTCCTCCTCCTGGACTCTTCCCCACAACTATTCTCACCTGCTCACAATTCTCACCTGCTCACAATTCTCACCTGCTCACAATTCTATCATTCCTCCTGGACTCTTCCCCACAACTATTCTCACCTGCTCACAATTCTCACCTGCTCACAATTCTCACCTGCTCACAATTCTCACCTGCTCTGATGCTGTAAAAATCAGCGCAAGTCTCTATTTTTCAAACACAAATTATTCTGCTGGTACTTTATCTCAATTCTGAGCATCTTGTTTCAGTGTTTATTATTTTTGAGTTATTCATTTGTGATAAATATTGTAGTGCCCTTACTGTGACTGCCAGAATCAAATGTGGGGATACAGCAATACTATATTTCTGCTTTTTAGTCTAAAATTTCTCAGGTTGCCTAGACATAGAAGTAGCTTTGAATAACACACACACTAACACACACACTCACACGCACACGCGCACACACACACTTAAAAACAAAGCCTCAAATAACTTTTTAAAAATCTTTCTCCAAAGTATTCCAGGTCCATAAAGTGTATTCCACAAAAAATATTTGTTCAAGACTAATAATGTTCAATTAGCTGGTGAAGGAAACACAAAATATCCACTCACCCATTTCTCTCACTACATTTAAGTGCTCCAATGTATCTATTGCACACAATTAGATTTTCCACTACATAAATATTTTTGCTCTTTTGAGAACAGAGAACGTATTCCATTAAATAGTAGTTGAGCTGGTCAATGTTAACATTCATTCTTACAGATACACACATTTTAAACATCTTTTGGTTATAGGAGGCTTACTAAATTGACATTTATGGGACTAGCTAAACTGAATTTCTCCTTTTCTTCCTTTTATTAAGTCTTCAGCTTACTTTGGAGATATTCTTGCAGACTTCCATGTCTCATCAACTCTGTAATAATATAAATTGGATCTTCTAAAGTGCAAACAGCATAGAGCTGGATGAGCTTTGGGTGTCTTAGGCTCTTCATTATCTGTGCCTCCCTCAGGAAGTCATTTGGATCCATTGAACCTGAAACAAGAAGAGGAGGAAATCACTTTGTGTCACTGAGGCATTCCTATCCCCACAGCAGCCTGGTGGGAAACACCATGATTGCCTCCTGCCTCTTGATAATCTAAGAGCATCAGTGCCACAAATCTTCAGAGTTATCAAAGGATGGAATCAGTTCAGCCAGGGCAACCTAATTACTACATGTGCCATTGTGTCAGGGGTATGCAGTTTATGTGCTACGATGTGTAGGTGAAGAGCAAGTGGATTCAGGTCCAGATGACAAATGAAACAACAGAGAGATACTGACAGTGTAATGGATGACATGAGACAGGCATCTTCACATAAAGAGAGAGTGCCCATTAACACAAACACAGGCAGACAAAGAATGTTTAATTACTCCACCCAGAGATCTTGGTTTTAGATCCAGAGAGGAGTGACTTCTGCCCTATCCTTGGTGCCCACTCTGAGAACAGCTTAAAAGCACCTTAAAACTTAAAACTTTGCCATATTCCTTTCCTTAACTTTATAGAAATATAGGGTGTAAGCCAACTAAGAAATATTCAGGGACATTTCCAAAAGCTATCAGTGTGTTTCACCATTTTATATTTTTAATGTCAAACTGCTACTCAACTTTTTTTCCTACATTATCCATCCAGTTCCTCCATCAAAGCCCTAAAGGTTTGAGGCTCTGAAGCCTCCTTTGAAAAGTCATTAACAGATTGATTTTTAAATAATACTCTAACTCTAATTTTAAATGAACTCTAGCTCATATACAATCTATCAAAGAGTCAATATCAAATAAAAAGAAGGAAAGATGCCTGAAGTTTACATGTCAACAGTAATTTTTAAGTCTTATTTTTAGTATGTAACGTTTAAGAGGTATTACTGATTGATCATATCTTTATATTCACTTAGAGCATCATTTCATTCAATATTTGCTCCCAACAAGTACTTCATGGTTGACATGGAAACCCAGACAATAGATACATTTCAACACTGTAAGGGTTGCACTGTGGCTTGTTTGTCAATGTGATTTTATTTCACACTAAGTAGTGAAATGGTGTACCCTTGCAAAGTTCAGCCTCCAGGATCAAAGTTCAACTGCGGCTACACTACTAGCTCTCTTTGTAGTCTTGAGCAAGTTGGCTGATCTCTCTAAACTTCAGAATTATTGCAGTGCCTAGCACACTTTGACCCAATAAGTGGTGGTGGTGGTGGTGGTGGTGGTGGTGGTGGTGGTGGTGGTAGTGGTGATTTCACATACTCTTACGGATTAGAGAAATCGAACACATAAATTGTGTTTTGTGTTGGCTGGGGAGAAAAACCAGGGTTGTAAAGAAGAAAATAAATAAAGCTATTCTCTTCTTAAGCGAGCTACTTATGAGCTCCCTCACTGCCAGCATTACCACTGGTCAAAAATTTAAAATTGAGAGTCATAGTAGAAAAATGTAGTTGGTAATAAAAGAGACACATAAATTATACCAAATCACTTTTTTTACAGTGGTTAAAAATAACCTATATCAAATATAGATATAGTATGACCCTCTCCTCAAAAGAAAAAAGATTACAAAAGATATATCTGACTCATGAAGGTTGAAGTGAAGTCCTTGTAATCATCATTCAGACAAGTTCTACAGGAACCTAGACAATCCCCAAGTCAGACTAATATAAGAGCTGAAATTGAAGCACAATAGGAGCCCCTGCAGGTGAGAGCTACTCAGAATTTTCATGGCTATAGCTGACCAGAGGAAGGGAGTCCCATTCTCAAGCCAGCTAGTAATGCAACATTAAATATTAATTTTTTCCTGTCAAAGTTAGTGTGGGAGTTGATTTCAGGCTCATCTTTATTGCGTGGTAGTCTGCTAGGCAATAAATAGCTGCTAAGATTGATTAATGGCCACAGTAAAGTGAAGACATTTAACCAATCACCAAAGCTGTTTGCTGCTATTACACTGTAAATCAATAACTGTTCCTATTGGAAAGCAAACAATCATGGCTTTTTTGGCATAAGAAATATGACATTTTTTCATTTTTGTTGTTCTCTTTTGACCTCCAGAAAGCTTTCCTTAAAGAGCAATGTTAGGAAGGACAGCTTGCTGTTTATCTTTAAAAAAGAATAATTTAGATTGGACAATAAAGTTTCAGCTCAGTTGTCAACAAGATTAGCATTTAGAAGTGCATAGTGACTATGAACCAATCAATGCTGGAACAGATTGTCCTCACTGGCAGTCATTTGGTGACATCTAGCCACATACAAGTGTCTCTCTGATGTTTTATCTAACATATGTGGATGCTGGAACCAAATTCCTGTGTTCCAAGTCTATGCATGAGAGCTAGGTCTGGATCTGGAAGCTAACACTTTAAAAACTTCTGGCATTATGAACATTTGTGGCCACTGGTATAATCTGTCCTCGTAAGATTCTAGCAATGGGGAACTTTTATGATTCCCACATCCTGATGAGGAAATACAGAGAGTTTAATGAACTATCTAGAGGCATAGAGATAAATCCAAGTTCAAACTCAGATTTATCTTACACCAAAACTTCTTGCTCTGACATGTCACACTACAATACCCCGACATTTTCTGTCCCTAGAACACTTAATGTCTCAGCTGGTTTTCTTCACAATGCCCCATGCCACAATAAAAACATTTAACCCATCATTTGATTGTTAAGTTACATCCAAATAATTGTAAGTTATTTTCCTTGGAAACTAATGGCTAACTGAGACGGTAATACAGAAGGGGAATTAAAAGGAGAAAAGGAATTACTTTGTTAAGTAGCACAATCAGAGACGAACACCACATAACTCCTCAAACGTGGCAATCAGATCAAGCGCTGCTCTCCCTCATGACCTAGTCTGCGTTGATTTTTGTGTAGATTTTGCATTTGATGATAGCAGTCATCAAAACTTGGCATAGAGAAATCAAACTGGAAGTAAGCTGGAAGCTTTCTCTCCACTTTTTTTTTTTAAATAAAATATTTTTTTTGTGATTTTTATTAGATATTTTCTTCATTTACATTTCAAATGCTATCCCCTTTCCTAGTTTCCTCTCCTAAAGTCTCCCATGCTCTGCTCCCCAACCCACCCACTCCTGCTTCCTGGCCCTGGCATTCCCCTGTACTGGGGCATATAATCTTCCCAACACCAAGGGCCTCTCCTCCCATTGATGGCCAACTAGGCCATCCTCTGCTACATATGCAACTAGAGACCCAAGCTCTGGGGGGTATTGGTTAGTTCATATTGTTGATCCTCCTATAGGGTTGCAGACCCCTTTAGCTCCTTGGGTACTTTCTCTAGCTCCTTCATTAGGGGCCCTGTGTTCCATCCAATAGATGACTGTGAGCATCCACTTCTGTATTTGCCAGGCACTGGCATAGCCTCACAAGAGAGAGCTATGTCAGGGTCCTGTCAGCAAAATCTTGCTGGCATATGCAATAGTGTCTGCAGCATTCACAATTTGGGGGACTGGGAGATGATGCTGTGCAGGCTGCTAGGGAAGAGAACCATTCTCAATCTTGCTCATCTGTAGACTCAGCATTCTAGAATATTGACCTGCCAGGTAAGAAGTACTCTAACTAGTGGTTACGATTCTTGAAGCATTATTAGAGCTGGATATGAAGTTGGCACCTCATATTGTGCTGCCATAGAAAGTCATTATCACTAGGACAATAGGGGCAAGACTGTTATGGTGATAACCAGATGCTTTTTTGATGGGATTTGAGGCCCTGTATGTGGGAGAAAATCTATGCCTGAACTAGGAACCTAGTTAAAGTATATCTCTGCCTAGTGGGGTAATAGGTTTTTGGGAGAAACTTACTACTCTTGTTTTGCTGAATTAACATACTGTTGAGTTGCTTTCTAAATGTTTATGTTTATACTCCTAGATTAGTTCTGCTCGTGCTTGTGGCTGTGGTCAGAGAAGCTTCTTCATGTGGTGGGCAGTGGCTAATCCAAAGACACATAAAATGTCAAAGTACTTCAAATAAGTGATTGGTGAGAATTCACCTAAACAGGACATCTATTATCAGTCTTCACATCAAGGCTCAGGGGGCATTCTAGGATATGCAGGAATCCCATGAATCACTATCTTCTGATAGTGTTGCTGTACGCACAAGCCTAAGACAGCTGTAGTTGCCTGTATTAGACCTGCTCACAATTTTGTTTGTCAATATTCTGTCATAGATGTAGAAGGGTGTCATGAGGCTCTAGCCCTTCCTTAATAGCTACTGGCAGTTAATGGCCTCTGACACACACAAACACACACACACACACACACACACACACAGAGGGGGAGAATCATTTTCTTCAGTGGTATAGCCACTAGTAAGTTTTCCATGTTCCAGGGAATATCATGCCTATCCATACTTTTGCAAGCAACTAGATTAAATTTAGTTTATCAACATCATCAAAAAAAAAAAAAAACCAGACATAAAAGTAGAGAGATACTTGTGGAAAGAAGAAGCAATTCAATGAGAGTAAAGGGGGAAATGAAAGTATAGTGGTGTGTGTTAAAACTGTTTCAAAAGTATATTATATACATGTACACATTGTCAAATGATATACCTAAAATGATTCACAAATGTGGTATCAACAAAAATAATACACTATCAAAAACTTCTTAAATGCAACAACTTTGTGTCATATTCAATATGTTACTTTCAATGTCCCTTACCTCCTCTTGTCAATTCCTTGGAATTCCCAAAAGTGCCTTAACATGGAGTGTGGGAAACATAGTACTATACATACTAACATCTGAGATGCTACACTCTTAAGTTCAGTCAATAGCAGGCTTCTAAAAAAATGTGCCCATATCTTCGAGACTTTTCCCCACTTTCTCCTCTATAAGTTTCAGTGTCTCTGGTTTTATGTGGAGATCTTTCAACCACTTAGACTTGACCTTCGTACAAGGAGATAAGAATGGGTCAATTCCCAGTCTTCTACATGATAACCGCCAGTTGTGCCAGCACCATTTGTTGAAAATGCTGTCCTTTCTCCACTGGANTGGCTAGGACTTCAAGTACTATATTGAATAGGTAGGGAGAAAGTGGGCAGCCTTGTCTGGTCCCTGATTTTAGTGGGATTGCTTCCAGCTTCTCTCCATTTAGTTTGATGTTGGCCACTGGTTTGCTGTAGATTGCTTTTATCATGTTTAGGTAAGGGCCTTGAATTCCTGATCTTTCCAAGACCTTTATCATGAATGCTATGTAAGTTTATTTTTAATCCCAAGAGTAAAGAACCATTTTCTTAACATTTAACAATGCTGTAAGAAACACTTTGCATTTTATATTAATGGATTTAGTTAGACCAAATTATGCTTTGACTTCTACAAATGTGTGTGTTGTTTCCTCAACATTTTTCTCCTTCATCAAGACTGAAAATATATGTCATATGCTATCTAAAAAAAAAATGTAAGCACTGTGGACTAGGAAATAATGGAGGTCCACAGAGCAGTGTAGTCTACCCAATAGTTACAATCCTTGCAGTGTTATCAGAGGTAGGTAGATATGAGGTGACCAAAGACTCATGTTGTACTCCTATAGAATGCCATTTCTATATAGTATAATTCAACAATGACCACTATGGGTCAGAAGCTTTGCCATTTACTAACATTATAATAACATTAATAATATACTTTTTTCATGACTGACTTTGAATCAAGAACTATACAATACATCTCTGCCAATGACCTAATTTAATTTTTATAATAACTTTGCTAGAGTGGCCTTAGCATTATTGCTATTTTAATCATGTATAGTTCATCTCTAATAAAGAATGTTATTCCTTGAATAATTCTAGCTTGTCATCTGATTGTGTGTATATGTGTATGTATGCAAGTGTGTGTGTGTGTGTGTGTGTGTGTGTGTGTGTGTGTGTGAGCCAGATGCCAACATCAAGTGTCTTTATCACTCTATTCCTAATTTTTAATTGGATATTTTATCTATTTACATTTCATATGTTATCCCCTTTCCTGGTTTTCCTTTTGCAAACCCCTTATTCCATACTCATATTTTTAAAACAAAACTTCCCTCTGACTTTAGTTCAAAGATTCAGCATTACTGGCTGGCCAGCAAGAATCCTACTGTGTCAGTGCTGGAAATTCAGGTGTGTGCTGCCGTACTTGACTTTTCACATGTGTGCTGGGGGATGGTCAAAGTAAGGACCTCACACACGTGTGTTAAGTATTTTACCAACTGAGCAATATCTCCAGCCCCTACATCTGCTTGGTAAAGTATGTTTTGTCAGTAAATTACAAAAATAAAAAGAAGATAGAATCCTAACTTTTCTTTTTTTTCCTCGATATTTTCTTTATTTACATTTCAAATGCTATCCTAAAAGTACCCTATACCCTCCCCCCGCCCTGCTCCCCTACCCACCCACTCCCACTTCTTGGCCCTGGCATTCCCCTCTACTGGGGCATATAAAGTTTGCAAGACCAAGGGGCCTCTCTTCCCAGTGATGGCACTGGGGGATCCATCCCATAATCAGCCACCAAACGCAGACACTATTGCATATGCCAGCAAGATTTTGCTGAATAGAATCCTAACTTTTCAAAAGACAGAACTAGAGTTGTTTTCAGCTTCACTGGGATGAACATGCCCTTGTCTTCCTATTTTAAAAGCTCTCTACAGTTTATAGTCCCCTAGGGCAGAACGATGGCAACACCTGCCTGCTGCCAGCACTGGCTGTCCTATGAAGTCTACAGCATTTAGGTGGAAATTGTAATAAAAAGAAAATCAATGTGTGATGTTTAACCTTCGACATTCTCGTACCTGGTTTTAACGTTTTTACAGCCACTGGAGTGGTATTATTCCACAGACCTTCCCAAACTTCTCCAAACTGACCGGATCCCAGTCGCTTCAGAAGCTGTATGGAGTTGCGGTCTATCTCCCACTGGTCCACAGTTTTATATGACAAATCAAATGGGGTTGGTACCTGGATCTGTTTCAGAGAAAAAGGAAAATACTTGTCAGAAATAAGTTATGGCACTAGCTTAGAGGACAAACATACTTCCCATGTGAGTCTGATGACTTAAATTTGATTCCTGGAATCTATGTAGAGTTAGAAGGAGCTCTATGACTATACACAGCTGCTCTCTAACCTCTATATGCACACTATAGTACTTAAGTGCATGCACACTCACATATAACATTTTGATTGAAAAATAGTCTTTAGACGCTGCCCCCCAGAGCTCCCAAGAACTAAACCACCAATCAAAGAGTACACAGGGGGTACCCATGGCTCCAGCTGCATATATAGCAGAGGATTGCCTTATCTGTCTTCACTGGAAGGGGAGCCCCTTCTGTGGAGGCTCGATGACCCAGGCTGAGGCAGGAGTAGGTGGGCAGGTAGGGAAGTACCTTCATAGAGGCAGGGGGAGGGAGGAGGGAATAGGGGGGGTTGTGAAGGGCAAACTGTGAAGGAAGATAACATTTGAAATGTAAATACAATAACCAATAAAAAAAGGAAAAAAAGAAAAATAGTCTCTACTTTTTAAGGAAAATATTGATTCTAAATACCAAATATGGTCAATTAAAATCTGTACTGTAAAGTCTTTAAACCAACCCTCTCCCATGTGTTCCAGTGGTGTGTCCATCCACCCTACCTGCACTCAGTGTCATCCTCGCAGGAGGCTGCAGGAACTTCTCTGCCTCCTGCCTTGCTGGATCCTCTCTGTGAAGCTGACCTAGAAAAGCTCCCTCCCTTACAAGTCTTTCCTACATTCCTTGACTGTAGCATTTATTATATGCATCACATCTCTTTGCAAAATGAAACCATCAATTTTCAAATCCATTTTTGTCATTTATCTTTGTTTTCTATTCACTCACTTACCTCAACTAATAAGAAATTTTGAGGCATGATGTAGGTTCCTTCAGTAAATAAAACTGGTGAGGCCAGTTATATATCATATCACTGTAATAATTATTTGAATAATCAACTTGATTGGACAGAGATATACCTAAGACAGTGGTTCTCAACCTGTCTGTCAGGACCCCTCTGGCAAACCTCTGTCTCCCATAATATTTACATTATTATTCAAAACAGTAACAAAATTACAATTATGAAGTACCATACAAATAATTTTATGGTCGGAGGTCACCAACAATGAGGAACTCTATTAAAGGATTGCAGCATTAGAAAGGGTGAGAACCACTGACCTAAGAGATGAATTAAACTTCTAGGTACTTCTCTGTTGGTATTTACAAAGCCAATTAAGTGAGAAGAGCTCTGGTATAATCAATGGTTTGATCATTGGTGCTCATATATGATGATGGCCTTCCTAAGCATGCTTAAAGAAAGGACAGGGTCTATTGGATAGCATGAGGTGTTTCTTTGGAGCTGTATTTCTCATATGGTTCCCTTCTGTATTCTCCCTTTTACATATTTCCTATCTTCCATGAACCTGCTCAACCATAAACTCCTACCACCATGATGCTCTGCCCAGTTGTGCAGACAAAATAAATTTTTCTTCCTAGGTTGCTTCTGTCTGTTGACCACAGGAGAACTATGGGTATTAAAACTCATTGTCAGGTTTACTGCATAAATTAAGTCTCTATTGCAGCTATCAAACTCCAATACAGTTGTTCTCAACCTTCCTAATGCTGTGACTCTTTAATATAATTCTCCATGTTGTGAACCCCAACCATAAAATTATTTTTGTTACTTCATAACTGATGTTGCTACTGTTATGAATCATAATGTAAATAGTTATGTTTTCCAATGGTCTTAGGTGACCAACCCCTATAAAAAGGTTGTTCAACTTCCCCCAAAAAAGAGTCATAACCCACAGGTTGAGAACCACTGATCTAATATAAGTGCACAAAATAACTCAAGACAATAAAGGAATCAGTGTGTCTCCTATAAAATAATTAACAAAACAAACAAATGTCCTTTTAAAATGAACATGGGATAGTACTGACTATAATAGTTTCCCTATTCCTGCTCTAAGTAACCAAATGATTGTGATCTTATATGAACTGACAGCAAATGACAAATGCTTGAGTGTCTGAGAGGAAAGTGTTAACTTAAATGATAAGTGAACTCAGCTGAAATACATTCACCTTTAAGCATGGCTTCTCCAGCTTGACACACAGCCCATCACTTGTTGTGGTGTAGTAGTTCACGAATTCATTCAGGGTTGAAAAGGTTTTCCTCCTGGTGAGGAAGAAGCCACCTTCATCCAACCTTCTTATTCTGTAGTGTTTTACAACATCTTCATCTAAAACTACAACACAAAACAAATCCTGTCAATAAAGGCATCTCTGAACCCAAACCATTTTTGTGGTTTGTCACTGTATGGAATGAAATTTTCACAAAACTGATATCTTTCAACTTTGTCACAGAATAAATAATGAAATTTACAAAGAGGGAACATCCAAAATATGTGGTGGGGAAGCAGGAGTACTCACTAGAAGATAAGATTGATGGAAAGAGAGAACACAAAATAAAAAGTAAGAGTAACAGTAAAACATTCCAAGCTTGGAAGGCTAGCAAGCATCACTGAAGAAAGCCATAAAATTAAATACGTTGTTCTAATAATGGAAGCAAGAAAATCTTGATCTAGCTCACAAATCACAGCATCCAGAGATAACAGCACAAGGTGTTGAAAAAAAAAACTCAACTCATACTGGTCTTTTACCCCAGGAAATCTAATAATGGGAAGAATGAAACAGAGTGAAGTATTAAAAGGAATTCCACAGTGCCAGTGCAAGCCACTGTGTAGGCACCCTTCTGTGCAGACTGATAGCAGAAAGATCCAACAGAGGCAGTAGGAGAGGTTTTATGGAGCCTAAAATGAAGTTTACATGTTGCCCTGCAATATTGTTTAGTCCACAGGCAAATCCTTCTGCATCTGCATGGACAATAACCTGTATTACACTCTGGTAGTCTGAATGACCAGGGAAATGGTGTTCTGTCACTGGCCACTAATCACTCTTTCTTACTAACAACATTCTCTTTTACTCCAGAAGGTCCTTGCTCTCCTAGCAAGGTGAGAATCAGAAAGACCCAAAGCCTAGCCTGACCTTGGAACTGCCAAGTCAGACAATGCTGTCTAGAAGCTTCAATCCTAAGACATATAAAGGAGCCCAGGAAGACAAAAACAATTCTGCCATCACCTTTTTTTTCTGGACCTGTTTTGGGTTTATTTTAATGATGGAGTTTTAAACTACTGATATAATTTGTGTGTCTAGCCCGGAAGAAATTTGCCTGAAAAGAGAAGCAACCCGGTGGAAAACAATGTTGACTGAGGAAGTAAATCTTAGTTCTTGGGGTCAGCTATACAGGACTATTTTATAACTGTAATTTTGAAACTGTTATGAATCATAATATAAATATCTGATATGCAGGATATCTGCTATATGACCAACAAAGTGGTTGCAACACACAGGGTGAGAACCACTGCTCTATACTACCAGATTCCAAATAGAAGATCCAATTGACTAAGTTGCTAATAAAAAGATAATATGACAATAAAAAGACACCATCTGAATTTGGGTTAAACCTCCTTTCAATCTTTTTTTTTAATACAAAACACACTGGACAGTTAGCTCTCTTAAAGAGAATATCATTATCTTACATTATAATTTTAAGTGTATAGTGTACATCCTTATACCCTGATCTAGCAAATTACCAATGCTACTGATTGACTCTTCGGTCAAGGTTAATTGACCTGCATCACCATCTCCAAGTAGAAGGGCTTTTATTATGATGGAAAACTTAGTTCATAATAGATTCCTGTATCTGGATTAAAAGGCTAACAAAAAAAAATCGAAGAGAGTTGTAAACAATACCACATCAGTCCCAATTCATTTCTCCACAATGTAATAAAAAAATATGAGAAGTGGAAGCAAAATATAAAGTATAGTTGCAATTTATATAACTTATTGTCCTGAAAATTTAAGCTTTGCCATTTATCAAAAAGAAAAGTGCATCAATTATAGCTGGGATGTCTAGCAAGCCAATAGATCTGTAATTGGAAATGATGAAAAGCGATTCTTTTAATTCCCATTTTTAAACAAGATGGACCATCTCATGGCTCCAAATTGAAGTGGACTATGTGTACATTAAACACAAATTTATGGATTTCTGTTTAATGGTCCAAAAAAGATTGAAAGGCTTCCAAGCAAGAGATTTAAATCAATAGATGAAGAAAGAGTTAAAATACTCTATATTGTTTCTTCAATCAAGGGATAAATCTCAATGATTGATAGAGCTGTGAAATTTTCTACTGATTATAAAGAAAGCTTGAGTAAATGTTTGCCAGATTTTTATTAATATAGGTCTGAAATCTTAACTTAACCAGGCACTAATATTTTGGAATACAGGTAAAGTTTTCAAGCACAATATAAATAATTTTATTTCATGGTATAAAGAATCACTTCAAAAGAGGGACAATGCAGGCTGTAATTTAATACATGAACAAAATGGATGCCAGTGCCCTGGACCTTGATGTCATCAACATTGAATTAAATGTGGACTTTAGCAAGCTCCAGCCTCCCAAATGTTTCTGCATCCATGTGCAGGTCTTTATGATGCCCAGAGCTTTCTCTCCCTGGATTCTGTACTTTTGTTTTTGTCTACAGTCTTTTCATAAAACTTAAATCATATACTGAACTTTTTGAATTTCACTTGAATAATTTTTTTCCTAAGCCTAGCAGCTGCCTCTATATATATATATATATATATATATATATCTCCATTTAAAACCATCAGCAAGCCTGTCCACTCAAGCTCTTGGATTCTATCAGATAACACACTGAAATACACTGACAATAAAGGTATTTCTTAAACGACAACATGGCCTATGCACTCCAAATGACAACTCACACAAACATCTCTGAAATGAACAACAAAAGTCAACTGGTGAATTAGAACTAAAACATAAGTTACGGAGGGGCCTGATGCAAACCTAAATGGATAATACAGAAACACTCTCAAAACATCAGGAAACTTCCCTAGAATCTCATTCTGTGTGTATGAACACTTGTTGTCTCCATATGTGTGCAGATACACTCCCAGTGTATGCAAAGCTGGAGGGCAGATGATAGTGGCATGGTTGCTTCTTTCCCTCTCCTTCCTATTTTTGAGGCAAAGTTTCTCACTTCATTGAACCTAGAAGTTTGTTTGTTTGTTTGTTTGTTTGTTTGTTTGTTTTTGTTGTTGTTACACTAACCAAAGAGCATCAGGGATGTCCTGGGCTCTGATGCACCCCACCAGACACACACATACATACACACACACACACACACACACACACACACACACACACACTCACACACACACACACACACACACACACACATACACACATGGGGGGGGAGAAAGAAAGACACAGAGACAGACAGAGAATCAGAGATGGAGAGAGAAAGAGAGACAGAGACATAGAGACAGAGAGACAGAGAGAGACACTGAGGTTACAGATATGTACCACCATCCCATTTTATTTTTACATAGGTCCTAAGGATCAAAAACCCTACCCTCAAATATGTACAGCAACCACTTTACATACTAAAGCATCTTTCCAGCCCTGAAACTTTATTTTTAAAATGAAAGAAAACAGACTAATAAATTACAATTAAAAGACAAACTCATTAAAGACATCTAACTTCTTAGTTTTTGAAAAACAGTGGAAATATATAATTATTCCACTCCTTTGTGGTGTCATAGGCCACTTGACAAAGTAAATACGAACTGTTCATATTCAATCTGAACAAAACTAAAAACCATACAGGAGAGAAATTCAATACATCATAGTCAGCATGAAGGTACTTTTGATAATATATGTATTTGTGAGTAGTCAAATATATATATATATATATGTATATATATATATATATAACTTATTTTTTAAAGTAATTTCAATTTCCTAGAGCTCCTATAGTTACTAATTGTCATTCCGAATTGCAGTGAATTCAGGGGTCTTAAAACTGGGGAGAAATGAGTTTATATTCCTTTTGTTTCCTATGATTTGTTTTAAGGAATCAACCCTACTCTAAATTCTGTAGCCTATAAATGGAGAACCATGCTTATGCCATTTTCAGTGTGAGTTGTTGTGGGTTCAGAAAATTAGGCACTTCAGCCGGGCGTGGTGGTGCATGCCTTTAATCCCAGCACTCGGGAGGCAGAGGCAGGCGGATTTCTGAGTTCGAGGCCAGCCTGGTCTACAGAGTGAGTTCCAGGACAGCCAGGGCTACACAGAGAAACCCTGTCTCGAAAAACAAATAACAAAAAACAAAAAACAAAAAACAAAAAAAAAATTAGGCACTTCAGTAGTTGAACTGCAAATATATATATATATATATATATATATATATATATATATATATATATATATATATATATATATATATATGTGGCATAGTTGAACCATCCATCAGAAACTCAGTAACATCATGACAGATCTGAATGATTACAGATCCAGTGTTTACCTCTTTTTTTCTCATTTGTGCTATTTAACCTGGGGGGGGGGGGTGTTCACCTGTCAACTTATTAATCTATCAGAACATGTATAAGAATTAACATCTACTGAAATATGTAATAAGCCTGTATCAAAAATACGATAAAGGTTTCTGGACTGTTCAAAATGTTTTATTTCTGCATCTAACTATTGTACAGACCACACCACAGACCACTGGCTGGCCCCTTGGCCTCATAGTAAACTGACTTGGGAGTCTGGAGTAGCAATGTGATCTAGATCATTTGCCACAGCCAGATATATTTATGTACAGTTGCTGACAGGTCCAGTCAGCAACAGGTTCAGTTCTGTCCTAGCAGTAAGGTCTTGTTTCACCCGGTCTCAAACAGTAGAAGAGGGTGGTTTGGCTTGAAAGGAATGTTACGCTATTAGGTAATTTAAACCTAGCAAAGAAAAATCTGTCCTACCTCTATCATACAGGTAATATGTTGATCAAATATGTCAAATAAGTATAAAAGCCAAAATATGCCAAAATTAGATGTTTTGAAAGATAGCTCCAGAGAGAAACCTCAGAACATAACATAACAGAAGCACAAAGACATCCAGTCATTTCAATGAAAAATAACTAGCATCGTAAGCAGCCTGTTGTTTTAGGGATAGATAAATGGATGGTTAAGCTAATTCTTATTTTTCAGCATGTCTTCTGGCATTTGGCATCATGTGGGCACAGCCTTATTGCTTCTGATGATAAGAATCAGTTCCCACATCGAGTATAACAATATGACTTCCTTGGTTGAGCCAAGGATTGAAAATTGAGATCTCTCTGCCCTAATCTTATTCTGTCCATGATTTGTTCTTTGACCTTAGGCAAAGAATTTCATTTCAGTTTCCTTATCTAGAAAATGAGAATAATGATTGTATCTCTATACCCCCTCAGGGATAGTTCTAGTGTCATTGTTCACAAAGAATGGTAGATATTTGCAATGTGCTGTATGTGGGTATGACATTACAATATCAGTAATATCAAATAGCCTTGTCAAGAAGTGAGAGACACTTCTTCAGCAACATTTACTATTCTCTGAACAATGATAGCTGGTTTCCAGACAAGATTTGGTGGAAAAAAAATTGCTATTAATTCCAGGTGAAAGAACTTTGCACTTATAAATGTCTTATTTTTCTTTACTTCCAAAGATTTTGTCATAACTTTTCAAAACTATGCCAAAGGCAATCTTGACAACTCTCCCTATAAGGGTGCCTTAGAACCTAGGCTTAATTAGCTCTACTCCAATGAGAAAATGGCTTGTAATTGAGTGATTATGATGTACAAAATTTGAAATACAGTATTACTTTTTCAGAGGACCCGAGTTTGGTTCCCAGCACTCATATTTGGTGGCTCACAACTACCTGTAATTCCAGCCACAGGTGATCTGAAGTTCACTTCTCATCTCCATGGGCAGCAAACAGATTGACACACATAGTCACATTGATGAAAATAAATCTAAAGGTTAAAAGCACACTCATTGTATAGTAAGTTTTGCAATGAAACCCTCCACAAAGCAACCTGATACCTTATTCCTCTTGGCACTCTGACCCTTCACTTGATATTATGTCTGCAATAAATCACCAGATATTAAAATCTTGCATTATACCACCTCAGATTTCTGCAGAAATTTTTTTCACGAGATTTATATATAATAGGACACAATAGCCATTGCTTCTCTTTTTCAAAACTTACCCTAAGGAAATGATTCAAATATTAATATTACTTTATTTAGTTATGTCTTTGCCCTGTTTCAGAAAGATCAAGATTTTACATCACAAAATAGAGTAAAAATTTTAATAAATGCATGGGGTCTGGCATAATCTTTCAGTAGTGGAGTACCTGTTTACTATGCATAAGCCCTGGGTTCAATCACTGCCTACAAAATGAATAAAGAAATAAATAACATAATGCTCTAATTACAAAATGAATATGGAAGTGGATGAAGAAAATGGGACAAACAGAAAGGAAATACCATGGTGATTCTGAAACTAATGCCTATGTGGCATCTTCAGATACCCATTCTCACTGGTGAGAGCTGGGTCAGAGATCTGACTTTATTCCTTTCCAGAAGTTCACAATAAAAACAGAAATGCATTCAACTACATTACTGCCTAAAGGGAAATATCAATAATTAGTTCAATAGGCGCGCGCGCACACACACACACACACACACACACACACACACACACACCACAAAGAGAGAAAGAATAAGCTAAATATTTATGATATTAAAATGAGAAATAAATTTTTCATATAGACCATAAAGTAAACTTAAAAAATACAACAATCAATATCAGCAAAGACATTGTTAAGAGTAAGTGCAGCTATACACTGCAAAGGGGAGGTTCCTCTAAACTCTATTATTGTGGACTAATTTAAAACCCGAAATCCAATAAAAGCTTGTGTATGGGAAACTGAAACTACAGTTAATCACCCCAAAGAGGAAAATCAATCTGAGTAAGAATTTTATAGGATGAAATGATTGTTAAATTGTAGTAAATCTGGGAATTGAGACTTAATTGTTGAAACTGAATAACTGTAAAAAGTTACCTAGCAGGAGGGGGGAGATATGTATTTACTGTAATAAGTGAAATAAATTGGATATACAATTAAGAGAGGATCATAATTACAAACATAAGGATACAGCTGGCAGCTCACATGCTCCAGAACCTTTTGCTGCTGAAGGAATCCAGCTGAGGTTCCTTGTGGAAATCATAATTGCATATGGGCAAAGATGATTAAATTTGCCAACATGAAGTACCCTGTGATAGGCAAATGTGGGGATGTTTTAGTACATCTCTTTTTCATGTCAGCTATAATAACAGTACACAGCCTTTAAAATAGCAGCATACACATAATGCTTCCAGTCTGGTTTTTTGTTTTTAGAGAAACAATGTAAAAGTTACCCACTTAAAGCTAATATCTATACACTTGATTCTTTACATGAAGAAACAATGAAATCCATCTTTCTTTCAGATTTAAAGTCATAATCTATTTTCTCTCCAAAGAGCACAATGTCTCCTCTCCTGCCTCATCTCCCATAGAAGCCCTGGCTAACCTGATCTTTAAATTCTTATTATTATCTACCACGGGAGACTCAACAAGAGTCAGTTTTTGTTTCTTCTATTTGGTTTTTTTTTCTCATGTTTATTAGTAGTTTACACTGCTCCAACACTATTACTTAAATTTATCTTGTTTAATAAATCCTTGCACAAGTTAAATGACAGAGTCAAATAGCAAATCACACTTACTTATGTCAAGAAGAATTTCTTCTGTGACCATAAGCATGTATCAACATGCTCAACAAATGGCTTTCAAGTGAAGGAACTGAGCAATGAAATAACCTGTTTGTTTGTTTGTTTGTTTGTTTGTTTGAGGATTTCTGCTCATAGAAATTTTGGCACTCCAAGGTATGATAGAACTCTTAAAGAGACAACTTTAACTAGAAATGCATTGAAATTCCACTATTTTGTAAGAGAAGGGACATTGGAGAAACAGAACCTAATATGTGAACTGAAAATTTTTGTGAAATTACATTAACGGATTTTTAAATTTCTAATAATGGAGAAATTGCCTAGATGTTCAAAGGAATGCCTACATTTCTCGAGCAATGTGTTGGTTGTTTGCAGGACTGGGATCCAAGTCTAACCCTGCAGCATAGCCTATGAAGGTTGGCAGAGCTGACAAAACCCACCAAGCAGCCACCACTCATGCCCTGATTGAAAAAAAAAAGATAATTTATTAACTTCCAGGAATCATGTTACATGTTCCAAAGCTCTCTGAGAGACTTCAATTCTTCACCTGAACTCTCAGAAAACTTTCCCCATGACAGGGAACTGAGGCTAATTCTTATTTATCCTTAGTACTGTTTCTTACTCTCTATTTCCTCACCATGTTTTCTTTAAACAGAATATAATGGCTATTTCTGGTTGTCAACTTGACTTTATCTAGAATGAACTACAATCCAAAATTGGAGGGCACACATATGATCCAGGTCTTGGGCTGGAAGACACAAGTTTCTGACCTGGATCTTGGCATGGAGATATTGAGGCATGGTGGCCATAAAAAGTTTAGGCCCAAGCAAGGTAGTACATGCCTTTAATCCCAGGATACTGAGGCAAGCGGATTGCTGAGTTCAAGATTAGCCTGGGACAAAGCAAGTCCCAAATCCAGACATGGTGGTACACACCTTTAATCTGGGCCTCACCTTCTGCTGGAGGCCTACATAGGGACATTGGAAGAAAGAAGATTCACTCTTTTTCAAATGCTTTCACTTACTAGCCAGTATATCTATTGGAACCTACTTCTTTTTTTTTTTTCAACTTTTATTAGATAATTTCTTCATTTACATTTCAAGTGTTATCCAGAAAGTTCCCTATATCCTCCCCTCTCCCGGCCCTGCTCCCGTACCCACCCGCTCCCACCCCTTGGCCCCGGCGTTCCCCTGTATTGGGGCATATAAAGTCTGCATAACCAAGGGGCCTCTCTTCCCACTGATGGCCAACTAGGCCATCCTCTTCTATATATGCAGCTAGAGACACGAGCCCAGGGGGTACTAGTTAGTTCATGGTTATTCTTCCACCTATAGGGTTGAAGACCCCTTCAG